>BCGP01000001.1:3934480-4017233 GCA_001599335.1 [Candida] boidinii | reverse complement strand
GTTATTTGTTGATTCTTTCTCCTTCTGGTTATATCACCGGATATTCCATTGGACTAACTCAACATCTTACCTTTCAGATACTTAATATCCTAAGACACACTTTCTGCTTGATATGAGCAATGCTCCTGAAACCAGATTAATTATTATGAATCATAAAAACTTCATCAAACGGAAATAACAAGATTTCTGTATTGATTACATAATCATTTAGTAAGCAAATTCAAAAGAAGGAAGGTACGTTAGCGTCCCAACAAATAAATGTAAGAGTCCTGGTCGGCTCTGGCTTGTAAAAGCTAAGGGTCGATCGTCACACACGTCAATTAGAGTAGCGTCGATCAGATCTAGGATCTGTGGTAACACTCTAAGACATCGACTAACTAATCTAATCCAAAATGAATCTTTATTTGTGAATCTTTACTAAATAGTTTTATTTAATCAAACAAAATAAATATATTAATGTGAATAGAAAACTGGTATACATATACTTAACTATAACTATAGACTAATCATAATAAACAACTTCTTCTTCTAGTTCCTCCCAGGCGTAGACCTGACTCCTTGTGGGCGTAGGCGTGACTCCTCGTGGGCGTACTATTCTATCTTTCATAGAATAAACTAATCTTTCATTAAAAGGGGGAAATCACTCCTTTATATATTATTCTAAGGACAGCGCGAGCAACCTTTAACTAATAATATAGAATCTGAAACAAACTTGTGAGGCAGTGTGCTCACAAATCCGGGTAATACAACATCACGTGTAACCATGTAATTATCCCTGAACAACTGGGAACATCACGTGAATCTTCAAATCAACCTGAACTGGATTCTGGATGCTTACAAATAAAAAAATTGGGCGTGTGGCGTAGTTGGTAGCGCGCTTGCCTTGCAAGTAAGAGGTCATCGGTTCGACTCCGGTCTCGTCCATATAATATTTTATAAATAAATATATATATTTTTTTTCAATGCAAAAGTTGTCTATATATTTAAATAATAATCCTTTCAATAATTAGACTATCGGGTAATTGATGAGAAACGACGAATAATAAACAAGTAGGGGTGTATATATACCATATTAAATAAAACTAAAAATGAAAATTTCGAAAAAGGGATTAATAAGTCAAGAAGTAATCATACATAAACCCATACACCAAATAGCATAAGCTCATTGTTAAATTAGAAATAAAAGAAGCATCGACATTAAATTAAATATATGAAAGATTAAAAATAATAATAAAAGTTTTGGAGCAAACACGTTGAGGGCGGCGTAATTTTTCAGGCGGCCAATTTTTCAGGCGGTAAAATTTTTTGTTTATTAGTTTAATCTTTAGTTTAAATTTTAACCGAGATAACGGAATTTTTATATTTAATTTTATAAGTTAATGATTATTACCGTATATTTTAGTTTATTTTGAGTTGAATTTTCACATTTAACAAATCGATTACGTGTTTTATGATACGTCAGTTATTTATTCTTAATTTATTCAATGCTTGTGTGATATAGATTGTAATTCATGGGATGGCAGAGTTATCAGGTAGATTTTGCTATATTGATAAAGAGAAGGCGGAGCTTGTGGAATTTCGGAGCCAACTGATCCAGTCCGTGATCCAGTCCGTGATCAAGCCATCTCTTTGGGGCAGTCCAGGGCAGTCCAGGGCAGTCCAGGGCAGTCCAGGGCAGCCCAAGGAATACGGGCGCACCTTGAATTCTCCCTGGGTGGCTGATCCTGTTAAAACCAGGCTAATTTTTCTATAGACGGAATGAGCGTCTGCGGCCATTTCTCAGAATATTGCTGCCACTCACTGCTGCCAGCCACGGTGAGCCAGCCACGGAACGTAGCGGCGCACATTCAATTTCCCATGGCGTGAGCCACGGATTTCGCAAAGTTTCTCGCGATTCTTTTAATTCCTCAATTTCTAAATAATTTCCTGATTTCCTGATTTCCTGATTTCTTGATTTCTTAATCTCTAAGTTTCTTATTTATCCCTTTGCCTTTCTTGTCTTTCTCTGCCTTGCTTTGCCATTGGCGAAGTAGTGGATTGTGGATTGTCTGAATTTTCTGAAGCTTGATCTGATAGAATAGAGGATGGCTTGCTTTCTTTCTTTCTTGCTTTCTTCTTGCCTTTGTGCAGTATTATTCTCTTTCTTATCTCTCACCAGCAGGGATCAAATGATATCTTTCTATCTATCGATCAATCAATCAACTAATCAATTAATGAACTATCAATTCAGCCAATCAATTGATCAACTGATTCATCTGATCCATCTGATCCATCGCATATCCATTCGTATATTTAACTTTAGTAGTCGTCTGACCTTTAAATATATGCTTTAAATATATATATATATACTATAGTATTATAATATTATAAATATAAATATATTCAACTATATATTAAATTATAAATAATGTCAGGTGGTAAAACTTGTTGTGGTGGTGCTTGTATGACCAAATCTGGTTGTTCATTATTAACTTGGAAAGATCCAATTATTTCAGGTAAAATTTTTGGTGCTTTAATTGGTTCTTTATTATTTATTAAATATTTTAATATCTTTACCGTTTTCTTTTATACATCTGCTGTTGCATTAGCTGGTAAGTATTCATTTCCACTTCCAATTCCAATTCCACTTCCATTTCCATTTATCCATATATTTTTTACTAACTATTCTTTTAATTTCTCTTTATTAATTTCAATTTTATTATAGTCTCTGCTATTGCTGAATATTCAGGTAAAGTTGCAACAGGTACTGGTTTTATTACTCGTTTTAAACCAGCAACTGTTGAATGTTTAGGTAAATATGCTGATACATATGCAACTCATATTGTTACAGTTTTAAAAAAATTTGAAATTGAATTTCAAAAATTAATTTATTCTTCAAATATTTCAAATACTTTAAAAGCTGCTGGTTATTCATATATTCTTTATAAATTAACTTCATGGTTTTCAATTTGGACTTTAATTTTCACTTCAGTTTTAATTGCATTTACTGTTCCACCAATTTATTTAAAATATCAAACTGAAATTGATGATGCTGTTGTTACCTATTCTAAAGTTGCTCAAGATAAAGCTGCTGAATATCAAAAAATTGCTAGTGAAAAGGCAACTCCATTTTTAAAACAAGCTGAAACTAAATTAGGTCCAGTTGGTTCATTTATTAGTTCTAAACTTCCAGTTAGAACTGCTGGTTCTACTGTTGGTGAAGAAAAGACTACTCCATTAAAAGAATCTGTTTCTACTTCTACTACCACTACTACTGCTCCAGTTGAAGTTGAAGAAATTGCTTCTAAATTAGATTTACCTTCTGTTCCAAAGACAAAACTTGATTTAGATGAACAAATTACAGAAGCTGTTTCTACTGCTACTGAAACTGTTAATGAAAAGAAAGCTGAATTAGAATCTTCATTATAAATTTAAGTTAATTTAATTTAAATTAAATTTATTTGATAAAATTCATATATTCATCTATTCATATTCATCTATTCATCTATTCATATTGCAATTTTTATTTCTATTTTTAAATTATTTTACTTCTTATTTATATTGTTTTATCAATTTTCTATTTTTATTATTAACCTTTTATTAACTTGAATTTTATTGCTGTTATTATTATTATTATTATTTTGAAATTGAATATATATATATATATGATTATTATAACAATAAACAATTTTTTGATATTAATTTTTACAAGTATAATACTAGTAATTTAAATATATAATATGAATTTTATTTTATCTTAATTTTATTTTATTTTAATTTAATTTAATTTAATTTAATTTAATTTAATTTAATTTAAAGCAGTTGAAGATATTCAATTAAAATATATAAATTTAAAGAAACAATTATAATATAGTAAATAAGAAAGTTATTGAGAAAGAGTAAGTAGTATAATATAATAATAAAGATAGTAAAATGTAATAATAAGAAAAAAATAAGAATAATTTTGAAAAATAAAATAATGTAAATTAAATTCAATTAAACAATAATACAACAACCACCACTACTTTCATTTGTATTTTGTGATTTATTATTTGTTGTTCTACCATTATTTGTGCCAGCACTCGATTTAGTAGAATTTTTAACATTATCATTTAAATTTGAATTATTTTTTATTGTTGATGAATTATTATTATTATTATTATTATTATGATTATTATTATTAATATTATTATTATTTATATTTTCATTTATATTACCATTTATATTATCATTTATATTATTTATATTATCATTTATATTATTTATATTCAATGAATTTGAATTTAAATTTGAATTTGTATTATTATTTATATTATTTGATATATTTGAATTTATATTATTTGTATTTTTATTATTATTTGAATTTAGTTTATTTTTATTATTTGTTGAAGAAGTAATTAATTTATTTGATGGAGAATTTGGATCTGGAATAATTGTATTTTCTAAACCTGAACCATTAATTGAACCTTTAACAATCATTCTTACTAAATTATAAAAAGCTTCAGTAACATTAACACCAGATTTAGCAGAAGTTTCAATATAAGCAGAACCAATTTGTTTTGCTAAATTAATAGCTTCTTCTTTACCAACTTGTCTTTCATCAATTAAATCACTTTTATTACCAACTAAAATTAAAGGAACAAAACTTATTGTTTCACCTTTAACTCTCATTATTTGATTATAAAAATTTGAAATTTCTTCAAAAGTATTACGATCAGTTAATGAAAATACTAATAAGAAGCCTTCACCTGTTTTCATATATAAATCTCTCATTGATGAATATTCTTCTTGACCTGCAGTATCTAAAATATCTAAAGATACAGGATTTGAATCAATATCACAATAATGTCTATATGAATCTTCAATTGTTGGATCATATTCATTAGCAAATTCAGATTGAGTTAATCTAATTGTTAATGCTGATTTACCAACAACTGGTGGACCAACAACTACTAATCTAAATTCTTTTGACTATTTTGAAATTTAAATTAAATTAAATGAATTGTTAGTATTAATGATATAGATATATATATATATATATATATATATATATATATTATTGGATAGAATAATATTAAATTAAATTACTTACCATTTTAAAGATATAAAATTAATTTAATTGAAATAAATGAATATATGTATATATATATATATAGTTAATGAATGAATGAATGAATAAATAAAGCAATTGATATTAAATAATAAATAAATAAAAGAATGTGTGAATTAACTAATTAATTGAATGATTAGATTAAATTACTATATAAAAAGCAAAAATTTATAGATAATTAAATATTCAAGTTATTAAATAAGTAAATTGTTTTCAAATAATGATAGTAATATTAATTGAATATATTTATCGAATTGATGGAATTCTTTTTTAATATAATAAAGACAACACAGTGACTTTATTTTTACTTGTTAATGTTAACAAACAGTTAATAGTTTATAGTTTATAGTTAATAGTTAATAGTTAGTCAAGTTACTGTTAATTGATATGTGTTTGCTTTGTTTTTAGTTTGTTTTTAGTTTGTTTTTAGTTTGTTTTTAGTTTGCTTCACTCTGTGCTGCCTGTGCTGCCTGTGGGCCTGTGGGCCTGTGCTGCCTGTGGGCCTGTGGGCCTGTGGGCCTGTGGGCTGGCATGGCGGGAAGCAGACGTGGCGGGAAGCAGGGGGCTGGTGTGGCATGCACCGTGCCCACTATGCCGCAAGCCGCACGCACGGGCGTCCTCAGAGTGCTCCACCGCGTGATCCACCGCGTGGCCCACTCCACTTATTGGGACTTGGCCGGCCTCCATGGGCCATAGACGGAGCCGCGTGGCAACAATCGGCGCACAGGCAAGACGGGTGCAGGGCTGTAGCAGCGTGGGCGGCAGGAAACCATGCGAGCAGGAGAGCAACGGGCGACCGCTAGAAGAAAGCACGCCACACGCCACACGCCACACGCCACACGCCACACGCCACGCGGCACAGAGCGCACCTCACTTCAACAGGCCGATGCTACGACGCCAGGCACGTATAGGCCGCGCCTTGCAGATGGGCGTCCACGTGCTGCGCTTGCTCGGAGTGAGGCGTCTTCAGAGCTGTGCACTGCTGGGACGGCTGGATAATGCCTGGCTGGCTGGTGGCTGGTGGCTGGTGGCTACACGGTATCACGGTATCACGGTAGCGACGGCGAGAAGTCACCAGCCAGCAAAACTGCCCGTTGTGAATTTTCTCTGTAAATTACAGACACTCAGCTGAATATGACAACTCACTTCATTTGTTTGATGCTGTCCATTTGAATCAATTAAATCAAATTAAATCAAATCAATTGAATCATCAATTGACTCAATTGAATGTGATTCAAGTAAAATCATTATCCTAATCAAACAATCACTTAGTTATTAATTAATCGTCTTTGGAAAAAAAAAAAAGGTATAGAAAAAACTTTAATTTTAAAACAATTGGAAAACTTTTCAAATTTTATTTAAATTAATGCATTTAAAACAATAACATAACCATTATCCCACTAAAATAATCAATCCTATCTATTCTCTCATTCTCTCATTCTCTCCACTCACTCATTACTTGATTATAAATTTTTAATAATACTCATATCCTTCCCTCCATTCTTCATTCTCCATTAGGAAATTTTCACTCTTAACAAAAATATAATTAAAATAATAATAATTAAAATATTTTATTACTGGAATTCTTAAACACGTGATTCAACTATCCAGTTCTCCTTTTTTTCTTATTTATTTACTTTAATTACTACAAGATATTAAATTATATTAAATTATATTAAAATATTATTATTCTATATTTACATTTAATTATACAGATATATATATATATATATATATATATATATAATTAATCAATTACTATTCAATTTTTGTAATTTTGAAATAGCTCCTTGATGATTTTTAGAACTAGCTCTTCTAAAATAAATAATTGATCTATTCTTATTCTTTTCACATCCAAATCCAGATTCAAAACAACATCCAACCATATATTCAGCTTCTGGTAATCCACCTTCATCTGCTGCTTTCTTCATCCATAAAAATCCTTGCTCTGGATCTTGCTTTAATACTCCATCTGCACCTGATCCATACCATTTGGCTAATCCCATACTGGCATATATATGATCTGCTGCTGCTGCTTTAGAATACCAATATATTGATTTCTTAGAATCAATTGATGTAAATGGTTTATTCCCACTACTCTCTTTATCCTTGGTAAAATTACTAGTTGGAAAATATCCTGTAGCATATATGAATCCTAATGCTGCCATAGCTTCTCTATGTTTTAATTTAGCCGCTTCTAAATAATAATATAATCCACCGTTAAGATTTCTAAATACTCCTAAACTAATTAATTGATTAATTGTTGATTTTGCCCTAGGTGAATCTTTATTTAAACATAATATATTTAAATCGGTTTGATGTAATTTGGCTAATGTATATAATGCTCCTCTAGAATCACTAAATGATCTAGCTGATATTAATGGATTACCACCCATAACTTTTGGATCTTTTAATTTATCTGCTGCCTTTTGATGCCAATATATAGATTGTGCAACATTAGAAACTTGACTATTAATATTATTACTACTACTACTGTTATTATTATTATTATTATTATTACTACCGGCAAATGCAAACATACCTAATTGACACATAGCTGATGGATCTCCTAATTCTGCTGCCTTGTTGAAAAATTCATATGATAATGGAACATTCTGTTCAACACCAATACCAACTTCTAAACAACATGCAACTCTATAATAAGCAACTGGATCTTCTTGCTTTAAAGCTGCATCATAAAATAATTTATAACCTTTTTCATCATCCTTAGGTATAATTCCAGGATGAATACCTCCAGAATAAATATCTCCTAAATAAAGACGTGCTCTGGTGGCATTTGGTGCTACTTGAAGTAACCTAGTTAATACTTTAACACCTGTATTGACAAATTGTTGTCTCTGTGATTTCAAATTCTTATAATTGATTGGCTTCTTACGAATCTTACCATCAATTGCCATCTTGGATAATACATCTGATCTAGAAACAGTCTCCAATAAAGTTATAGCCCATTCAAATTGAATACTTGGTGTAAAATCATTACAATCAATTAATGCTTTCTTTCTACTGACTCTAAACCTTTCAATAACTGAATCTTCAGGTTCTTCAGATTCAGAAGGTAATATAGGTTTAATGATATCATTGGATAATCTAACAGCTCTTATATTATCAATCTCATTCTTAGATTTATCATCATCAATAAGAGTTTGGTTTCTAGGAAGATCTGGCATCGTTTGAGATGTAATTCTACTACTGGCTGTTGATCTATGTTCTAAAGTAGGCATCATCTTATGTGTATCCCTTGAAGGACCAGTTGAAGATCTTGGCATTGCAATAGGTTGTTGTTCTTTTTGTTGATTGAAATTCTTATAGTTATCCTCATTTGCAGTAGGTGGATTAAAATGATTTTGATAGTTTGATCCTGGTAATGGTGGGATAACAGGTGCATTATTTTGCTGTTGTTGTTGTTGTTGTTGTTGTTGTTGTTGCTGTTGTTGCTGTTGTTGTTGTTGTTGCTGTTGCTGCTGTTGCATATACTGTCTTTGAGATTCTTGTTCTTGTAATTGTTTCTGTTGAATTTTCAACTCTAATAATTGTTCTTCTAATCTCTGTTGCTCTTTCTGTTTCTTTAATTGCTGTTGAATTTCTTGTTGGATCTGTTGTTGTAAATGTTGTTGGAATTGATTATCCGAGTCATCATCGTTGAGAAAAGCAGGAGTTGCAGATGCATCTTCAAATACAGATTTTGAATTCTTTGGTGTTGAAAAATTAATACTATTTGGATCAGCTTCTGATTTACCTTTATTCTTATTATTTACATCATTTGTAGAAGAAGGAGTAGTATCAGTATCATTAGCATCATTAGTAGAATTAGCATTGACACTACTAGATCCTTCTTCACTTATTGGAGGAGGAAGTTTTCTTTTCAATTTTAAATTATTTTTTCTAGAAATTATATTTTCATTTTGATAATTTGAAAGATTTAATTCAGGTAATGGTACATTAACATGATTCATTTGAAATCCAGCTTTTTCAAAACCGGTACGATAAATAGATCCAGAATATGTTAAACTTCCAGATTGTTCAAGTTCTGCATAAGATGGAGGTGGATCATCTTCTTCATCTTCACCTTCAAATTCGAAAAAATCACTAGTCATTCTAAGATTAGCAGATGTAACACTTTTAGGTGTTACACCTAAGGATTTCCTCTGTTGTCCTTGTTCTAAATCAGGTGAATCTTCAACAACATCTTCTGTTTCATGTGAATCTGGAATCAATGAATTTGTTTGACTATTTCTAAAATTTGTTGAATCATCAATTGAAAGAGTTGATTGTGGAATACTGTTACTGGTACTAATAGATAACCTTTCTCTTTCATTTGAAGAAATTGTATCTCTTGGAGTTGGACTCTTTCTTATTGTAGAAGAATTAGGTAATGGTGGTAAAGGTGGTGGAGAAATAACTGAATTATTACGTTGTTGTTGTTGAATATTTTTAATTTCATTGATTGTATCTGTATTATTATTGTTATTATTGTTATTATTATTATTTTCAAGAATATTTGATGATAAAGATGATGTCTTTGGTTGATAAATTAATGAATTACCACTATTATTACTATTTATTGAAGAATTTGAATTATTTAAATTATTTAAATTATTTAAATCTTGTAATGCTAATGCTTTTTCTAATAATTGAATTTTTTCTTCTAATTGTCTTATTCTTGCATCTTCTTCTGGATCTACCTTTGAGGGCCTTTGTGTCTTTGAATGCTTTGATGAATTTGTTGACTTATTTGATAATTTTGTTGTAAGTTGGGGTTCTGAAAGATCTGTATCTTGTTCTGATTGTAAATCTTTATAGTATTGCTGTTGCTGATGTTGCGGTGATTGATCGTATTGTTGGTTTATAGAAACAGGATGATATTCTTCTTGTTGTAAAGCATGGTTAATATATGAATGAACAGGCTGCTGCTGCTGTTGTTGTTGTTGATGATGATCTGAGTAATTACTAGTTGCTGCAGAGCTGTGTCTAGAAGTATTATATGGGATTGAGTTATTGGTATTTGAATTAAAGAATTGATCCTGTTGTCCTTGGTACTGTTTCCTCTGTGGTTGTTGATTCTGTTGATTCTGTTGATACTGCTGTTGAGGATATGGCTGTTGTGGAGGCATTTGTTGTGGGTATTGTTGTTGATAGTTATTCTGAGGAGTTTGATATTGATATTGCTGTTGAGGAGGAGGAGGAGGCGGAGGTGTTTGATGATGATGACGACGACGTTGTTGATGAGGCATCTGTTGTTGAGGCATCTGTTGTTGAGGGAATTGCTGAGGAGGCATTTGTTGTCTATAATAACCATTATTATATTGAGGATTATGATTTGGGGATTGATTTGAATGTTGATACTGTCCTTGATTTGAAGGTTGTTGCTGCTGCTGTTGTTGCTGTTGCTGTTGTTGTTGTTGAGGAATTATAGTAGGACCAATATGTTTTCTTCTTGAAGTTGCAGCAGGAATGGTGAAATCACCTGTACCTGAAGCAGAAGAAGATATACCTGCTGGATACATCTTAGTATTATTTGTGAAAAATTTAATAATTGAATATAAGAATATGAATTGATATTATTAGACAAAACAAGAGTGGAGAAATGTATTAATAAATAAAGAAATATATTATATTATATTATATTATATTATATTATATTATTTTATATTATATGATTATGAATATGAATATGAAACAAATTATAATTGAAGGGTTAATTAAAGTATATTCAATATTAAATAAATAAGTATGAATGAATAAATAAATAGCTTAATTTAATTTAATTTAATTTAATTCAACTGAATCATGTAAGTGTATATCAAAATTTTGAAAATTGAATCAAATGATTTAAGAAATTAAAAAAAGGTTTGTAAATAAATAAATATATAAATAAATAAAAAAAGAATCTAAGAATAGAAACAACGTTTATTATTATTTATTTCTTAAATCAAGTTTCACTGTTCGGTGACTGATTATACAAATTAGGATATATATTATAATACATGAATATAGATTGTTGAATAAGGATAATGCAATTACTGGTTCCCCGTATTACAAGAGCTTACAGTTAACCTACAGCTAACTGTAAGTTAACTTACAGTGATTTTGGTGTTGATTGATTTCTTTAGTTAATGGAGTTTCTCAGATTCTCTAAATTATATGAATTCTCTATTCTATGAATTAATTCTTTAGATTCTCTAGATTCTCTATGAATTCTAACTTTTGGTGTCTGTTTTGTTTCAGATGCGGTGCAGAAAATACATGAGATTCTATTGTATGATACATATGAATAATAGCTATGTACCGCCAGTAATGCATATTGGTACATATTAGTACGTAAACGCGCAGACACGCGTGGCCAAGCGTGGCGCGGGATTTCTCGTGGAGTGGGCGTGGGAGAATCCTAGCACCGGGCAGGGCAGGCCAGGCCAGGACAGGGCAGGACAGGCCAGCCAGCCCACTTGCCAGCCAGCCAGCCAGCCAGCCAGAGCGCGACTCAGCCACAAACAGGCAAACAAGAAAAGTTGCTAAAAACGTAAGCAGAAGACAAGAAAAACAAGAAAAACAATAAACAAAATAAACAAAATAAACAAAATGAAAAAGCAGGCTGGGGCTGAAGCTATTGTTACATTTATTGATATCAAATCATGTACTGATATCAATTCAATTCGGTACTTACTACAGAACAGAAAGAAAAGAAAGATTACATTACCATTACCATTACCATTTATGGGCCCCTCTGGAGTTAACAGTAGCAATTTAGGCCGTTTGATTGTCATTGTCTGGTATCTGAAGGCGCAGCTGAATGACTTACTTCCAAAGATGTGTATAAATAGATATAGAGATAGTAAATGTGAATCAGAAAGTAGAAAAATTATTTGTGATTTGTGATTTGTGATTTGTAGTGTTGCTTATTATAATTTATGTTTATTATGCTTATTATGCTTGTTCTGCTGACTGTGTGGGAAGTGCATTACATAAGCATTCACGGTTAGCACAGCCTGAATTGTGAGTTCTTTTTCAATGCGCTGTTTCACCCGTACACCTTCCTTTTCTTTTTCTGATACTGACACTGTGCGAATATGGCAGACAGTATTCTGTTATTTCCTCACTTCAAATGATAAAATAAAGTGAGTAGTGAGTGTGCTATTGTTCTCAAGATGATGGAGTATTGTATTGTTATAGTCTTTATCAGTTGTATATACTCTCTCACTCTATAACTCACACTTCACTTTACTTCAAATAAATAAATTATATATATATATTCTATAATTGATTAGATATTATGAATATTTTAAAAAAATTAACATAATTTTAATTATATTAAAGAAAAATGACAACATATGATAATTTACCACCAAGGGTAAAATCTCAAAGAATAGCAGATAGAACAATAAAACAAGAAAATGAATTAAAATTTAAAAAGAATAATAAATTATCAAATTCATCATCATCATCATCTTCATCATCAATTTTAATGAATCGTATTGAAAAACCAACAATTAAAGATATTTATCCTGGTTTAAATGATATAACAGATGCATTAGAAAGTTTACCATATGATTTAATAAGATATTTTACATTATTAAAAGAAATTGATGCTAAATGTGTTAATACTGTTCCATTTTTAAAATCTTATATAATTAGGTTTTTACAAATGAGTCAAAAACATCCAAAAAGAGAAATTTTATTATCAAAAATTAGAGATTTAATAAGAGAATTAATGCCTTGCTTAGAAGAAAAAATGCATGTTGCTACTATTGCTTCAGATACTGTAAATACTCATTTGAAAAGAATTGATCAATCTTATAAAATTGTATTAGAACATGAAATTTCAGAAGATATAAGAATAGGTCCTTTATATCATCCTAGTATGAAATTACAAGAACAAAAATCTGCTCAAACTCAAAGAAGTGAAAGTAGAAGAGAAGCATTGGCTGCTAAAAAGGCAAATCAATCATCTCCAAGTGCTGCTGCATCTGTTGATAAAAATGGTAATTCTAACGGTGATTTAACAGGTGATGAATCAACAAATTCACATTCGACAAGTACACATGCAACAACAACAAACAATTCATCACGTAATAGTTCAAATAAAGGTAAAAAATCATCATCATCATCATCATCATCATCATCATCATCATCATCAAGAGATTCAAAGGATTCAAAAGAATCAAAGGACTCTAAAGATTCAAAGGATTCAAAAGAAAAAGATATCACTTCTTCATCATCAAAATCAAAAGATTCAAATTCAAAAAAGAGAAAATATGGTCAACAATCACAATCAGAAGATGGTAATAATTCAAATACAAATAAATCAACAATTTCAAATAAATCAAATAATTCAAATAATTCAAATACATCATCAAAGAAAAGATCACAAGTTAAATCAACTTCATCTCGTGGTTCAAATTCAAAAGAAAAATCAAAGAAAGAAGATGATAAATCAAATGATAAATCAAATGATAATGGATCTGATAATAATAATAATAATAGTAAAAAATCAAATAATTCTAATTTTAATAATAATTCAAATAATAATAATGATGATTCAAGATCAAATAATAATGGTAATGGAAATAATAATGTATCATCATCATCATCATCATCAACAGCAACAACATCATCACTATCTTCTTCATCAAATTCATCATCATCTGCAAGATCAAGATCATCAGGAAATAAATCAAAATCTTCATCTTCAAATTCTTCAAATTCAAATAAGAATAAAAAACAAGAAGAAATTCAAGATATTTTATCACCTTCAAATGGAGAATTTGATGGAGAACCAGTTTATTGTTATTGTCAACAAGTTTCATATGGTGAAATGGTTGGTTGTGATGGTGCTAATTGTAAAAGAGAATGGTTTCATTTACCTTGTATTGGTTTAAAAGAATTACCTAGAGGTGAATGGTATTGTGATGATTGTAGAGCTAAAATGCAGAAAAGAAGATAATAATTATATATTATATTATATATATTATATTATATATATTATATTGTATATTTATTAACTATTTAACTAATAATAATTTGTAAATTAAAGATACTTGAATAATATTAAATTAAAAGTAATTAAGAATTAATAAATAACGGAGATATTCCCAATTAAGTAATAGGAAATAATGCCAAACAGTGTACGGATGTGATGGAATAAAAAGTCTAGGAGTGATATTAATTGGTGTACTGAGTTTTGCCCACGTGTTATATTCTATGTGAATTTCATGCATATTGTGCATATTGTGCATATTGTGCATATTGTGCATTTAATTGTTTATCCGTCGTTTAACTATATTAAATATTATATATTATATACTATATACTATATACTATATACTATATATTATATACTATATACTATAGATTATATATTATATACTTTAAATTATATATTATATACTATAAATTATATACTATAAATTATAATATAGCAAAAAAAAGTTGATTGATTGGAAACAGCAACAGCACGCGATGAAAAAGAAAAAGCCTGTTGATTTAGTTGATTTATCACACGATAAGAATGCGGATGGCGGGAGAGAATGAGATGAGCAGCGGTATCAACGGGGAGAAACAGCAGGAAAATCAGCCGGGAGATCAGCCGGGAGATCAGCCGGAGGCATCGGGAAAAGTTGGTGAAGAGTCATTTACTGTTTACTGTTTACTGTTTATTTTATTGAGATTCATTTTCCCTTTTCATTTTTGATAATGCCACAATTCTTATTTTAGACTATTTGTATATTGGTATACACTATATATATTTATATATTTATATATTTATATATGTTTGAGAATGTGGCAAATGGGAAGGAGAGAATCAAGGAATAAGGATTGCGGAATGCCAGAAAGGAATACCAGGAAATTAATAGGGGGCATCTATTATAATATAAGGAATAACGAACCTGTCAAAATGAGCAGCAGAGAGTGTAAATTAACAGTAAATTAAGTAAATTAAGTAAATTAAAGGGAGTATAGTTATTAGTATAGGGCAACAGTATATTTTATATTTTATATTTTTATTGTTCTTTCAATTATATAATATTATTTTATGCATTGTCTTTCGATTTTCTATTATATTATATTACACTCTATTATATTATAGTATACTATTTATTGGAAATCAAACGAGATTTATTTTCACTTTCATTGAATTTTAATGAATAATTTAAACATCTTATGTACTTTATTGATATACTAATAATACTTATAATATTTATAATATTTATAATATTTATAATATTTATAATATTTATAATATTTATAATATCGTGTTACCGTTTGTTCCTTTCTTTGGATGGCACTCGGGCCGACTAAGCCAATCGCACCACCGCAGCCCCACCCGGCACGTGGCCCTTTGATCCCTGCAGCCCACGGCTAGCGGCCATGGCTTCCACGACTTCCACACTCCACGCCCCTCCTCGTGGAATTATGCGGCTCTACTGGCTTTGTACGGCTCCAACGCTTACTTTTTTTATTGGATCATTTTTTGTTCATGATTTCAATTTTGGTAAATTGTTATATTTATATGTTTAAAAATACAACTTATCTTCAAATTATTCCCTTTATTTATATACCAAATTATACTCATTATTATAATATTAAAGATATTTAAATAAATATTTAAATAAATATTCAAAATATTTAAAATATTTAAATCATATCATTCAATATACAAAAATTAATAAATTTACATAAAAATTTTAAAATGTTTCAAATGATGGCTCCTTGGACGCCATCTTTCTGTTCAGCTTTATCAACTGAATTAGAATCAAAACCATTCTTAGAATTTACTTTTTGTAATGTTGGTAAAAATGGTATGCCACATGCAAGAGTTGTTGCATATCGTGGGTTTTTATTTAATGATAAAAAGACAAATGTTATAATTTTTGGAACTGATAAAAGATCTGCAAAATATAAAGATTTATGTCATAATCCTAGATTTGAAGCTTGTTTTTATTTTGAAAAATTAAGAATTCAATTAAGATTATCTGGATTTGTTAAAATAATAGGTGAAGATTTACATCCAAATTTAACTTTTAATATACCCAATACAAATAATACAAATAATACAAATAATACAAATAATACAAATAATATACCCAATTTAAATATTAATGACCTTAATGATAATGATAACGATAATGATAACGATAATACTAATGACGATTCAAAATTAAATAACACTAATAATAATAATAATAATAATAATAATAATAATAATAATAATAATAATAATAATAATAATAATAATAATAATAATAATAATAATAATAATAATATTCAAATTGGAGAAACGGTTTTCCAAGATGATGAAGGTTTACTTCAATCAAGATCAAATTCATCACATAGATCAAATTCATCAAATTCATCAAATTCATCGTCATTTGATTATGAAACACCTGTTCCTGAATTAGAAGATTTTTATCATATTACTGAAAATGTTAAAATTGAAGATCCATTAACATATAAAATAATTTCTCCAAATTATTTGAAAACTTTTGATTCAAGTTATACAAATTTAAATGAATTAAATCATTTAAATAATATAAATTCAATTCCACCAACTGAAGAAGAATGGAAAGATGAAAGAAAAAGAGTTTGGAATTTACTTTCAAGATCAACTAAAAATTCATTTAAAAAACCACAACCTGGTACTTTAATTAATGAATTTAAATCAAAAAAAATTGATTCAATTAAAAGAGGTGTTGATGGTACTTCATCTGGTTTTGAAAATTTTGTTGTTGTTTGTTTATTCGTTAATTCTGTTGATCAATTAGATTTAACTACTATGAGAAGATTAATGATGAAAAGAGATGATATTGATACTTGGAAAGAATTTGAAGTTTGTCCTTAATTTTTCATAAATTATATGTTTAATTTTGTTATTTTTATTGCTTTTGTATATACATTTTTCTATTTCGTTGTCATTTTAATTTCATTTCTTATTAAAAATTCATTTTGTTTCATAATTTTTCATAATTTGTTTGTTATTTTAATATTCTGTAATTTTATTACACTAATTCAATTAATTTGAAATCATTAATGCATTCATTTTACTCTTAATTTATCCTTATCATTAGAATAGTTATTGTAAATTATAGAAAATTATAGAAAATTATAGAAAATTATAGAAAATTATAGAAAATTATAGAAAATTATAGAAAATTATAGAAAATTATATAAAATAATACTGATTTATTAAATATATATATATATATATGTATATTAATTTTCAATTTACAAGATATTTCTATTAATTTATTCCATTTTATCAAATAAAGTATATTTTTCAATAAAATTTAGTATATAGATATAGATAAAAATTTTCTATATGAATATATAAAAATTCTATGAATAATTATTAAGTATTTTTTAATATATTATATGATACCGTATAATATACAGTTTATAGTTTATAGGAAGTAGTAACTATAAGTAAATAGTGAAAAAATTATTCCCATCAATAAATTTTATTCAAATTATATTGAAATACTGGCTATTAAAACAAGATAAATATGCTCATAGATTAAAAGATAACTTGAATAATATTAGAGTTATTATAAGATAATCGAGTTATCATAAGATAATGGTGTATGAGTATCATATTTAATTTATCATTTAGAGAATTGATGCTGATGCAATGAGACGAGACGAGACGAGATGCGATGATGAGATGAGATGAGATGAGATGAGTAGAATCTTTCTATAATGAATTATAGATTATGGATATAAATCTCTTCACCTGTTTTTTACTTGTTGTATTCCAGAGGAATTCCAGAGGAATATCATAGTAATAATTATAATAATAATTATAATAATAATTGTGCCGTTGCCTGACAACCAGTGGATTTAATAGGTTATTAAGCACCCTTTCTTTTTGTGTAGTTTACTTCTCTGGTTGATTGTTTGATCGATCTTAACCACCGTTAACGGGCATCGTGGTTGATCAAATTCCCAACCAGCTAACCAACCAGCTAGCCAGCCAGGCAACCCACTTCAGCGCGATAAATAGAAAGAGAAGGAGAAGGAGAAGAGCGGAGAGGGTAAATTTAATCGAAACGGCTTGAAATCAGTAATGCCATTCTTCGATTATTTGATAAGATGAATCTGGCTTATCGAACAATTTCAACAATTTCAACAATTTCAACAATTCCAGCTATAGATTCATTCATCGACGGATTCGCTGTTGGATTCACCGACGGGTTCACCGACGGATTCACCGACGGATTCGCTGATTATCTGGTCCCCCCACTACTACCATAACCATCTGCCATACACCCATGCACCAAATCTTACATTCAATTTTCAAAGAATCTACTCTCCAAATACGGTAATTTTGAAAACCCTCTGGTTTCCTATCTGATTCTGATTCTGATTCTGATTCTTTTATAATCCATTTCCGGTATTATTATATTTCCGGTTCTTGCCTTTCACTTTGTTTACTTTTCTCGTCTTAGCGGCTAATTATTTTCTTAGCGCTAAGAAAGTTATTTACTCTATTCACTCTATTAACTATGGAGAATACCAATGTTCTAATACTAAATATTATCCGCTATGAAACGCTAAGGAATGTCAGTATAGGAAACTCTACGATTACTATAATTTTAAATTCTTATGTTCATTTTTTCCTTCATTTTAATATGTTTACTCCGCTATTGAAAAAAAAATTCCCATAGATGATTATTCACACGGCGATCAGTATCCTCTTCCGCCGATATAATATGCTTGATATATAATATATGCTCTTCTTCACTCCCGCAAAAAGTTATATCTTCCCCCACGAATTACAATCACTTATTAAAGATTACAAATTATAAATTTATTTTAATCATCAATTCAGTTAAGTTCATTTCAGCTCAGTATCATATTCATGATAATACCCATATATGGTAATATCAGATTACAACCGTTAAGTTTTTACCGATCAAATTGTATTAATTTATTTATACATTTATACCGCTGTATATGCAATATATATACGAATTTAACTAATATTATAGTCTGTATTCTTGTATTCTTTTGTAAAATTTCAAAATATCTTATTTTGCTTATATTAAAATCCACCTAACTGTTGTAATCCAATTCATTTTTCCATTTAAATGTAATAAAGTTAAATAATTCTACCATTTTTTCACAAATCCCAACCATATTCTTATGACCAAAGACTGGCAACAATGGAAAACATTTACTCTATTGTAGAGTAATATCGAAGAATAACCGGTTAGCGAGTGTGAGAGGACTCAGTCAATTAGTTAGTTAGTTAGTTAGTTCGTTGGTGACTGACAGAGAGTCGGATTACTTCTTGGGCATCGCTCGATTGCGGTGGTTCGGTTATAAAACCATAGCTGGGCACACACATGCATAGTTAAGCAGGGTACGGAATTTACCCATTTTTGGCACCATTTCCTTCTCGTTAGCGGCATTTCGCCTGTAAACTGTAGCTTAACACAATCTTGACATTTTACTACGATTTACTTACAAAGTGGAGCAAACTCAACAAGTAATAATAAAGGCTAGTGAAATCACAATCACAATCACAATCACAATAATCGACATTCTTTGAATCTCAATTCACACTAGATACAATGTCTTCACTCATTTAGATACTGTTTATTCTTTTCATTCTTTTCATTCTTTTCATTCTTTTCATTCTTTTCATTCTTTTCATTCTTTTCATTCTTTTCATTCTTTTCATTCTTTTCTTAATATAAAATGACATATTCCCCCCTCTATATTTCAAAATGATTTCCAATCTAGTGCTTTTCTTGATTCTCTTTTTCTTTTCTTTTTTTTTTTTCTCTTTTCATTAAGAATCATTCATTTATATCACAAATTAAAATGTCTATTTCTGAACAATACTTCCCAGAAGAACCAACTGCTCCAGTTGTTAAGACTGATGCTATCCCAGGTCCACAAGGTGTTCAAGCTATCAAGACTTTAGGTGAAGTCTTTGATACTAGATGTACTTACTTTGTTGCTGATTACTACAAATCTAAAGGTAACTATATCGTTGATGTCGATGGTAACACTTACTTAGATTTATACTGTCAAGTTGCTTCAATCCCATTAGGTTACAATAATCCAGCTTTAATTGAAGCCGCTAAGGATCCAAAGACTATCTCTAATTACGTTAACAGACCAGCTTTAGGTAACTTTGCTGGTAACGATTTTGAAGAAATTCAAAGAGAACTTATTAAAGCTGCTCCAAAAGGTCAACACTTAGTTTGGAACGCTTTATCCGGTGCTGATGCTAATGAATTAGCTTTCAAAGCTGTCTTTTACAATTACCAAGCTAAAAAGCGTGGTTTCAATACTCCATTCTCTGCTGAAGAAGAATCATCATGTATGGAAAATTCTGCTCCAGGTGCTCCAGAATTAGCTATTATGTCATTTGATCATGCTTTCCACGGTAGATTATTTGCTACTGCTTCTGTCACTAGATCTAAACCAATTCATAAAATGGATATGCCAGCTTTCAAATGGCCAAAGGCTCAATTTCCAGCTTATAAATACCCATTAGAAGCTAATACTGAAGCTAACGCTGCTGAAGATGATAGATGTCTTGCCATTGTTGAAGAATTCTTCAAGACATGGCACTGTCCTATCGCTGCCGTCATTGTTGAACCAATTCAATCCGAAGGTGGTGATAACCATGCATCTGCTAAATTCTTCCAAGGTTTAAGAGATATCACTTTAAAATACGAAGCTAGATTAATCATTGATGAAGTCCAAACCGGTTGTGGTGGTACCGGTTTATTATGGGAACACGAACGTTACAACATTACTCCTCCACCTGATTTAGTTACATTCTCAAAGAAGATGCAATCTGCTGGTTACTTCTTCCACGACCCAGAATTTGTTCCAAACTTCCCATACAGACAATTCAACACTTGGTGTGGTGATCCAGTTAGAGTTATCTTAGCTGGTGCCATTACTAGAGAAATTAGAGAAAAAAATATTTTACCACAAATTAAAGAAACTGGTGATTACTTATTCGGTAAATTAGAATCTCTTCAATCTAAATACCCAACTTGGATGCAAAACTTAAGAGGTAAAGGTAAAGCTTGTTTCATTGCTTGGGATGCTCAAAATGGTGATGATAGAGCTAAATTCCTTAATGCTATGAAATTAAACGGTGTTAACATGGGTGGTTGTGCTGAACGTGGTGTTAGATTAAGACCAACTTTAGTTTTCGGTAAAAAACATGTTGATATCTTTGTTGAAAAATTAGATCAAGTCTTATCTACTTTATAAATTGTTTTAATTAATTAAATAAGTGCATTATTTATATCTTAATTAGTTTTTAACTTCATTTCTTTCAAAGCTTTCATTTTTCTTTTCTTCCTTCTCGTCTATTTAGATTTAGACACCCTGTTTTATATATTTACTCTATTAATTTAGTTTATTGTCATTCGATATTAAATTTTTTTTTCTTTAGTAATTGTTGTTGTGTAAGTTTAATGATAATGCTAGTGAGTTTTATTGAGAAACAACTACTATCTCACATGTTGTGTTTGCCTTTAAAATTTATTTCTCCTTGTTAAATAAGAAATTATAACATTAGAGAAAACACAACATTTCAAAATGAAATCATTTGCCCTTGTTGTTGAAATTACTAAATCATTGAGAATATTTGTATTATTTATATAAAACATTCACAGTTTCTTATAACTAATGAATAATCACTTAATCATAAGTGATATAGAAACTAAGCTTCAATTCTTATTTATATACATTGCAAAATGAGAGAATATAAATTAGGTGATATATTAATTTTCATTTTAATTGCTATGTCTTATATGATAGGAAACTATTCATTTCAAGAAACTTTTAATTTCATATATGAAACTTCAAATTTTTGTAGGTATACATTAAATTAAAGATATGAATAATATTAATTAATTTTAACTAACATAGGTCTTTTCTATTTTTTTGTTTCATATATATCAGTAATTTTTCTTTTTGGTGATATAATTTTCAACTATTTTATAAGACCACAAAAATATCAAGATTCTGTTTCGAAGAGTGGTACTTTAAGACAATTCATACTTTTATCATTATTCAAAAGATATTTAACTGATGTTCAAAAAAATGGACCTTGTATTTCGTTTCTTTCTGGTAGAGTTTGGAAAAGATTTTTTGATTATAGATATTTAAGACAGGCTTATAACGGTATTGAAAATACATCTTATAAAGAAGATGATTTAGGGAATTTACTTATTTATTCTCCATGTAGAGAAAAGATAAATCCAGATATCATTATCGTGTATGTTCCTAATTTTATGTTCACTGGTGGTACTCCATTTTTTTATTTAGAGTATCTTATGACTCTTCATTCTCTTTTACTTTTACAAGGATTTAGAAATCCACAAATTTTAATTGTTAATTTAAATCATTTGGAAAATAATGATGTGAGAGTTGAAAATTCAAATACTGAATTTTTACCATTTTCAATACAACTTGATAAATTATTAAAAACTTGGGAAATTTTAGTATCTGAATCACCTAATGCAAAATTATTCTTATTTGGAGATTCTTCAGGTGCTATTCTGATATTATATTTCATGATATTATTACATCATATAAATGAGTTAGCTTCTCAAAAAGATGATATTTCTGGAAAAACACATTTTCAAATTTATGGAGTCATATTAATATCTCCTTTATTGTCAGAAGATGATAAAATATTAGAAGAAAATGGTATATCCGAAGGATTATTCAAAAGAAACACGTTAGATTATGTCTCTTATGAATTGATAAAAAAATTTGAAATGGGATATAAAAAACTAGATATTAAAAGAAATGCTCAAGATCAGGATCAGGATCAGGATCAGGATCAAAACGAAAATAATAACAGTGTCAATGATGGACTAGTCACTAAATTACTTAATAAACAATTCTTGATTCCAACTAGAGGAATTGTACTGAGTTATGGAGAAGAAGAGTACCTAAGTCAAGAAATTAAAGAATTGGGTAATATTTTAAAATCAGCAGCTAGGGTTAAGATATGGAAGAAAAAAAATGGTGTTCATTCTTGGCCAATGGTTTCATTTTCAACTGAAGATGCACAAGAAGAAAAAGAAGATCACGTTTTCATATTAGCTGGAATAATATCAAGAATGACTATTTGGTTCACTGATGAGTACCTTGATCCAGAAATTGATATAGAACCTATGAATCTGTTGACTATTGATGATGATCACTTGTAGTCGTGTTGATCATTGGCAATTATTTACTTCATCTGTTTCCTGCTGCCACATCCCTTTTCAGCTATCTATATACTTGCTTTGATATTAATATATTTTCACCGATTGATCTTAATCGTTCGGTGATAAGATTGATCATTTTGTATTAATCCAGTCCACCGTCTTGCTCAGCCTCAGCGGTTCACCTGTAGATATAAATTGCGTCGCCGTTCCATTTCCGCAGCCGTCTCTGGGCTGTGGTAATTGCCGAGTAAGCTGTGATACACGCTGCTGGAAAGCCACCGTACCTTCGCACAAGCCACGGCAACCAAAGGAGCGAGCGTCTCTGAGACTTAAATCAATTATCAGTAACCAGTAAGAACACTTAACACGAGAGAACAAATAACCATCATATGATATCGCTTGGTTTATTACTAAACTGAATATCCACAAACCATTCATTTATTTAAAACAATAACAACTAAAATAGGATCGATATTTATAAAGGAGTGATCAAAACAAGCAATAATTTTTTATATACAATATATCAATATATCAATTGAATAAATATTTATAAAAAATGGTTGAAGTTACATTAACCGTTGGTAAATTAGATGCTTCATTAGCATTACTTTTAACCAAAGATCATCATTTAATTGAATTTCCAACTATTTTATTACCAGATGGAATTTCACAAGGATCAATTGTGAAACTTGTATGTGAACGTGATTTTCAACAAGAAGAAATTGAGGATAAGAATTTTGAAAGACTTCAAGAAGAAATTTTTAATACTTTTGGTAAAAATGGACCTAAAGCACCTGTTTTAAAGACATTAAATATTACTCAAACTTCATGTGTATTAGAATGGGAACCATTAGAATTAGGAATTGCAGATGTCAATTCATTAACTTTATTTAAAAATGGTAAAAAATTAGGTTTAATTAAAAATCCAATGAATAAAAAGACAATTAAATTAAGTGGATTACCTGTTGATACACCATATACTTTCCAATTAAGATTAGATACTACATCTGGTGTTTATTTTTCAAATCTAATTGAATTAACAACACATAAAATGACTGATCTTAGTGGTATTAATATTTGTCTTGGTCAAATTGATTATTCTCTTGAAGAATTTGGACCTGAAGATTTAGAAGAAGTTATTAAAGAAATTGGAGCTAGACCTGTTTCTTCAATAGTTAAGACTGAGACAACACAATTTGTCTGTACTCAATCTGGTGGCGCTGAATATGATAAAGCTGTTTCTATGAATATTCCTATTATCAGACCTGAATGGCTTAAAGCTTGTGAACAAGAAAAGAGAATTGTTGGTGTTAATAAATTTTATTTGAGTTCAGAACCAGCAATTTGGAAACAAAGAAAATTTTGGAAAAAGAAAGAAACACCAAAAGTTGAACCTGAATCTGAATCTGAATCTGTAGCTGTATCTGCACCTGCACCTGCAACTGAATCTGCTACTGAACCTGTTGAAGAATCAAAAGAAATTGAAGATAAAAGTGAAGAACCTCTTCCACCAATTCCAGCACAAGGTGAAGAAGAAGAAAAACTTGATGAAGTTTCATTAGCTAAAGAAGATGATGTCCAAACTGTTCCAAAGATTAATATTATTTCAAATGATGCTGATGATGCTGAAGATGAGCCTATAGAAGAAAAAGAAATCACTCAAGAAGTTACTGACGATTCTTCGGTTGCTCCTGTCGCAGAAATTGAACTAGAAGCTGAACCTGCTGCTGAAGAACCTGTCGCTGAAGAACCTGCTGCTGAAGAACTTGCTGCTAAACCTGTCGCAGAAACTGAACCAGAAGCTGCTGAACCTTCCGCTGAACCTGCTGCTGAACTTGTTTCTGAACCTGCTGCTGAATCTGTCGCTGAACCAGAAGCTGAACCAGAAGTTGCTGAACCAGAAGCTGCTGAACCWSYCGCTGAACCTGCTGAACCTGTCGCTGAACCTGCTGAACTTGTTTCTGAACCTGCTGCTGAATCTGTCGCTGAACCAGAAGCTGAACCAGAAGTTGCTGAACCAGAACCTGCTGAAGAACCTGCTGAAGAACCTGCTGAAACAGAAGAAACAGAAGAGCCAGACGAAACAGAAGAGCCAAACGAAACAGAAGAGCCAGACGAAACAGAAGAGCCAGAAGCTGAAGGTCAAACAACTGAAAGTTCAGAAAAAGTTTCAAAACCGGCCAATAAAAAGAAAAACAAAAAAAAGAAGGGTAAGAAATGATAAACTTTATTTAAATATTTTCAAAACTTTTTCTATATATATATATATATATATATATATTTATATTTATTAAAATAAATTTACTTTAATTACTGAACTGTTTACTTAATTTTATTTTATTGAATTAAGCATAAGCCCAGTTTTATATTTACTCATTTATAATAACTGAAATTGAATGATTTAATGATTCAATGATTTAATGAAATGATCGAAAAATTGTGAATTATATTTGTATACAAATTTATGAAAGGATGTAAAAAGGTAAATGATTTATTTTATTTAAAGATAAAAAATAAAGAAAATGAGAAAACAAAAGAGAAATAATGAATAATCTTTTTTCATAAGATTAGTGATATTATAAGCATATATATATATATTTACTCACCAAATAATCTTCTAACTCTTCTTAAGACAGAATCTTTTTCTGGATCATATGGATGATCTTTAGAAGGTATTTCTAATATAGCTGGAAAAGGATTTGTGAAAGTATCAACTTGTAATCTAATTCTTTCAGCTATATGTTGATTAATTAATAATATAGCAATATCATCTCTTTTTGAAGTGAAAATATCAAAATTTTTTTCTAATTCTTCATCAGTTGTCTTAGCATCAACTGTAATAAAATTTTTTTCTTTACCTGGAATATTTGAAATTTGACCAACACCTGCTAATAACATACCTGTTATAGTATCTTCATCACCCATTACGGCCATTAAAGTTCTATTCTTATTAGCTTCAGATGCCATTATTTATGTATATTTAGTTTTAATTTTAAATTTCAATGTAATTTTTTGGTTTAATTATATGCTGTTGTTATATGTAAATGAAAGATTAGTAATAATAGTTTTAAAATTAAGAATTGAATAATTGAAATGATAGCTTGATTAAATTTAATTTGTATTAATAAAACGGGAATAATTTCAATTTTGCTTTACTTTAATTTCAAGTCAATTCAATATGATTCAATTCAATTATATATTAAAAGTACTATTATAAAAAATGAATAAAATTAGAAGTGGTTATAAACGAAAGGGAAGTAAATTTTGATTTTTTAAGCTGGTGTTATTCCAATTGAAAGGTATCAATTGTCAAACATGTAATGAGTTTCCTTAAATGACTTGATGTGTATCAAAGACTTGATGAAGGAAGGGTCAAGTGTATTCCATTGTTCAAGAACAGAGTACAACAGAACAGACAGGAAGCAGTTACTGTAACTAACCGAAAAAGGTATGTCACTATCTATCACTATCACTATCATTATCACTCTATCTTTATCTCTATCTCTCTTCATTGACCACCAGGCAGAGCTGTCGATAGACCCGCCGCGCAAAGATGCCACGACTTCCGGGGAACGGGGAACAAGCGGCGTCTTGTCTGGCCAAGGGGAAGAACCTCCAGCAGAATCGACACGGCCAAAAGAAGACGAAGAAGAAGAAGAAAAAGAGAAGGCAGCATTTTGGAAAGCAGCACCTTTTTTGGCTATTTGGTGCACTGGTGTATAAAGAATGTATTGAATCATGTGTACGGATGTTTTCTTCTCCTAAAAGCCGTTTATTTCTGCTGTGAGTGTAATTGTATTGTATTGTGGCATTTTTCTGCTTCTGCCTTCCTGTTCTTTTGCCGGCCGTTGAGGTGCTTAGCGGGTCTATTGCCTGTCTATTGCCTGTCTATTGCCTGTCTATTGCCTGTCTATTGCCTGTCTATTGCCTGTCTATTGCCTGTCTATTGCCTGTGGTGGTCTGCAGTAGATGGCGGTGATGTCAATGACGATGGAGAAGGTGATGATGCAATCGATCTAAGTCATCGGGATTGTGAAATTTATTTGAATTAAGGATAACATATATTTATTGTATATAGGATATATGACATATTGGTGAAAAAGTTAGGAGAAGAGTATTGTAGTATTTAAAGTTTAAGAAGTTGCATATAGGATTAACAAAATAATAACAATAACAATAACAGTAGTATAAGTGTTATAAGAAGCAGAAGAATATGTTAAGATTACAATTAAATAAAAATGTTTTAATTAATACACAATTAAATAAAAATTCAATTAGATTTTTATCAAATTCATCAATTAATTTTGCAGGACATTCAAAATGGGCAAATATTAAGCATAAAAAGGCAGCTAATGATGCAGCTAAGGCAAATGCATCATTTAAGATATCACGTAAAATTACAATGTTAGGTAAACAAGGTGGTACAGATTTAAGTACAAATCTTGGATTAGCATATACAATTGAAAAAGCTAAAGAATTAAGTATTCCTAAAAGAGTTATTGAAGCAGCATTGAAAAGAGCAAGTGGTGAATTGAAAAATGATGCTAAAGTTGAAACTGTTATTTATGAAGGTTTAGCACCAGGTGGAGTTGCAGTTGTTATTGAAGCAATTACAGATAATAAGAATAGAACAATTGGATTTATAAGACCTGTATTTAATAAATATTCATTAAATATGACTCCAACATTATATATGTTTGAGAAAAAGGGTTTAATTTTATTCGATAAAAATGTTAAGAGTGAAATTGAATTTGATCAAGTTTTTGAAGAAATGATTGATATTGGTTGTGAAGATGTTAATGAAATACCATCAGATGAAGGAAGTAATGGATTAATTGAAGTTGTTACTGATCCTAGTGATTATGGTAAAATTGCTAATGAAATTAAAAATAATGAAAATTATTTAATTAAAGAAATGCAAATTGGTTATGTTCCTAATCCTGATACTAGTGTTGAAATAAGTGATCCAGAGACTAAAGAAAGTTATGATAAATTTATGTCTTTATTAGATGAAGTTGATGATATAACTAATGTTTATTCTAATTTAATTGAAGATTAAACTATATATAAACTTATTATATTCTTGTACATACATATATTAAAATAATTTATTCGATATTTATAAAATTACAATTTACAATTTTTACATTTTAATGTCAATATAATTTATAGAAAATCGATAAGAAATAAATAATATTAGATAAAGTAGATAAATAATTGGATTAATTTAAAAGAAAGAAATAAAATTTTTAGAAAAAAAATTGAAGAAAAAAAGTATTTATATTTCTTTTAATTGAAATTAAAATTTTTTTTTTGTTCTTTTTTTTTTGTTTTAATTTTTTTTTTTTATTTTATTTTTCCCCATAGAATTTTATCATCTTTTTTATTTTTTTTTTTTTAAAAAAATCAATATATATTTATATTATATATATTGTAAAATTGTAATTTTATAAAATTAAAGAAATGAAATTTTTAAAATGAATGATAAAATATAGTTTAAATTGAAAAGATATGAAATAGATAAATAAATAAAATAGAAATAATAATAATAATAATTAGATATTATTAATTAATAATTAATAATTTATTCGTCTTTAGAGATAACTTCTTCAAATTTTTCATTGAAAGTTGGGTTAGATCTACCTAATCTTAAAGTTTTATCAGTACTTAATTTTTTAGAAGTAAAGTAAATAGCAGAAGCACAAGCAACACCACAAGCAATGAATAATGGTGTTAATTCAACTGGAATGAATTTAGTGATTGAACCTTTTTTCTGAAATTAATTAAAAGGAAAATAAAATTGTTAATTATATATTTAAGATAAACGTTAAATGTTAGTAATTTAATCAATTGAAATTAAAATTAAAATTAAATTGAATTAAAATTGAAATAATAATAACATACGGCAGCATTAAGTAATGGTGAACTAGCTCTCATTTTGTGTAAAATTTAAATATTAATAAATATATATGTATTGAAGAAAGTAAAAATAAAATAATAATTTGAATAATTTTCTAATAGTAATATTGAATATTTAATTGATTTATATTAATCATATGGGTTTAAAGTTCAATATTTACAAGATCTAAGATTGTGATTGTGACAGAGATAAGATTAGTCCGTGGTGAATAGCTAGGCAAGTAGGCAAGTAGGCAGGTGGGTATGTCAGCATGTATGTAAAAGATTTAGGTGATCGATAATTATTGTGAATTGAAGAAGCACAGTCTATGGAGGATCTGATAGTAGAGTAGATAGATAGAGATAGTGGTATGGTTGTGTTTGTATCCTTGTATCGATGTATGGGGATGGTGAAGCAAGTTTGAACAGGTGAGGATAGAAGGAGGATAGAAGTGATGTGAGATGATCTGTTAAGAGAACTGAACTGCTAGCAGTTAGAGAGTTAGAGAGTTAGAATTAGAACTAGAGAGCTGAAGTGAGTTGAAGCGATGAAGCGATGAAGCGATGGAGTGGGCAGCGGGCAGCGGGCAGCCTGTCTGTGGATGCTGGCAGCCAGTGGCGGTTTAGATTTTGCTGCAGCCGGCTGTATCACCGTTAGATTATGCGGTGTGTGGCCGTGCATTTTGGCCGTTGCGCTGTTGCTGTCAGCCGTGGTGCGTGGTGCGTGGTGCGTGGTGCGTGGTGCGTGGATGAATGGATGGATGACCTTCCTTAGCGAAATGTATAAGATAGAGAGAACAGTGGTATATCCATATCTTTATCTATCTATCTATCTATCTATCTATTTATCCTTCATTATCCTTCATTATCTCAGCTATTCGAATGAAAGATATCAATCCTACTAGTTTAATGTAGTTAAAGAAAAGCTATTACAGCGGTGGTTTATTCAATTCAATTCAATTCAATTTGATTCAGTTTAATTTAATTCAGTACAGTTACTTTAGAGCGGTAATCAATTTTAATGATTAATTTTTGATTGGTTACTGAGATTTATCGCTGTTCGTCTGATTTGGCTGGGGAATTTCCGGCTCGATTGGAGGGTCCCCGGCTCGGTCCTGTTAATCCCACCCAATGGAGCCACCCAGTGCGCTGTAACAAGCACGGCGTGAGAATGGCTTTCCAGCCAAATCTCGCCAGCCGAAACCCGCAACTCTCACAGTTAAAAATCGAACCATAATAGAAATAAATAGAAAAAAGTAGAAATAAATAGAAAATAATAATAACTTAACAAAATAATCCTGCTTATGTAAGATATTTCAAAGATACTACTACATCTGTGCACCAAAATAACAAAATAGTTAGATGGAATTTGCAGTAGTATATCTAATATTTATATAATATAGTATATATTATATTATATATATTATATTATAATATTAAATTAAATATCTACCTGCTATTGATTATTGGATAATTTAATTTGAAGTTTCAATACTTGCAATAATATTCAAAAAAAGTAAAAGTAAAAGTTAAGAAATTAATAAATTAGTGAGTGAAACAAAGAAAAGAAAATATACAATTAGAGGAAATACACTGTATTTATATAAATTATATTCCATTCCTTCATTGAAGAAATAGAAATACATTCGAAGCAATTAAATATTGGCGGAATAAATATCGAACAAACAAATAAACAAAAATCGGGGTTCTTTAATACAATACAATACAATACTACATAATACTATACAATATTAATATATAGAAAAGATTACTAGTATACAAACCCCGATGTTAAAGAGACAATTCATTTTCAATACACCCGTGCACTACATTTGCGTTTTAAAAATGAAATGATTACGTAACGCGCCACTTGTTTTAAATGATCAGATTTTTGACATGGAAAAGGCTCAATAATTAATTAAATTAATTAGACTAAATGAAGTAATTCCAGTAATTCCGTCGACGCAATTATCGACGCAATTATCGACGCAATTGTTGGAATAATCGTCGATTTTCTATTTTATTGATTTCCTATTCTTTTTATTCTGATATTCTTTTTGTTATAATATTCTGTTTAGCGGTGGATCTCTTGTCTCCTCGTCTTCTCGTCTTTTGTAGCGTGTTGCGTTGAGCCAATTTTCCACCTTCTTCACATTCACCTTTGCCTTCATCACGTCCTTCACGTCCTTCACGTCGTTTCACTCCTACAGTACCTGTTAACCCCCCAATCATTCACTGATAACCTCCTCATATCCCTTATCTGCTATCTCTTGTTTCTCATTCCTAGTTTCCCGTATCAATCACTAGTATCAGACTATGAACCACTTCTCTCGAATCCGATAAACACGCTTCACTTCACCATCGTCTATCCTCTGAATTTCAAATACAATTAATTATTCCTTATCACCGTTTCAATCTATCCAATCTCTTTTCCTTATTTTATTATCCTATAATATTAAATTGATAGATTAATTCATTGATCTTATTCATTTTATTTACCTCTTTACTTATATCAATATCTTATCTATATCTATATCCATATATATATTTATATCTATATATATATATATATTATATATTTATTATATATAATATTGAAATTTCATTTGAAATTTATTAATATTATTAATAATAATAATAATAATAATAATAATAATTATTAAATTATAATTATTATTTTACGATATTTTCATTTGAATTGAATCAAATTGGTTATTTTATTAATTTAAATTAAATTGAAATGGCTTCTGGTAACCCAAATACTTCTTCTGGATCAAATTCTCGTTTTACCACCATGAATCCTTCTCCTTCTCCTTCTTCTTCTTCTACTACTACTTCCACTCCATCAAATTTACATCGTCGTAATTCTTCAAAAGGTGCTTGGAATACAAACCGTCGTAATAACAATAACGGCAATAACGGCAATGGAAATGGAAATAACGGCAATGATTATTCTAATGAATCATCTCAATCTTCTTTTGATCCAGTATCCAAACACATGGATGATAGATTATTATTCGGTTTAATTAAATCTGTTGGTTGTACAGCAACAGTTACTGTTTCATCAGGTTCAATTTTTAAAGGTTTATTATATACAACAAGTGAATTAACAAATTTTGGATTTTCAATTGTTTTAAAATATCCTGAAATTTTAAAATTATCTGATTCAGATTTAAAAAATGATAATTTTAATTCAAATAATTTAAATGAATCTTTAATCATTTATGATAAAGATTTAATGCTTTTGAAAATTGATGATGTTGATTTATCCTCTTCTTCTACAACAACAACAACAACAACAACAACAACAACTTCACCAAATAAATCAACCCCAAGTTCAAATAATAATTCAAATGCGAAATTGGGTTTTAGAACAGATACTGATATCTCTGCTATTTCAGGTATAAGAGAACATGAATTGAAAAAATGGGTTCCTGATGAAAATGATTCAAGTTTAAGTAATATGGGAGGTTTAGAAGATGACCAGGATTTTGAAACTTTTGGTAGTTTATCAAATAATAATAACAATATCAACAACAATAATAGAAATAACGCTGGTGGATCTTGGGATCAATTCGAAGTCAATGAACGTAAATTCGGTATTCAATCATCATACGATGAAGAATTATATACTACTAAATTAGATACAAATGCTCCTGATTTTCAACAACGTTTAGCTGAAGCCGAAAAAATTGCAAAAGAAATTGAATCCCAGGCTTATAACGGTGATATCCATCTTGCTGAAGAAAGAGGTATAATCATAGATGATTCAGGTGTAGATGAAGAAGATAAATATTCAGGTGTTTTAAGAGATGATCCTGCTGCTTCAATAACATCATCAACTCAAAGATCTTCTATTACTTCTTCAAATGCTAATAAGAATGGAGGTGCTTTGTTAATGGGATTATTGAAGGCTAACGCTAAACCTTCAGTACAAAAAGAATTCAAACCTGCTACTCCAGGCGCTTACGTTCCTCCAAGTCAAAGAGCTGCGAAATTTCATGGTGATCCAGCAATTATAAATAGTTCTGCTGTTCCTTCTACTTCTTCTTCTTCAACATCGGGTATACCTCAAAAACCATCGACTAATGATAGTAATTCTTCTTCTATCGCTAATTCAACAACTTCTCCTTCAGTTCCTTCAACTGCTATGTCAACTTCTTCTTCTTCAATTCCAGAAAAACCAGCTTCAATTCCAAAGAAACCAGAACAATCACCAACAAATAGTAGTAGTAGTACTAATTCAAATTCTTCAATTCCAACAAAACCAAAATTTTCAAATGGTTCAAACAATTCAATCTCTTCAGAAGCTCGTAAATTAAATTTACAAAGTGAAATCAATTCATTTAAAGAATTTTCTGCAAATTTTAAAGTTCCACAAAAATTCCCAACTGATTTATTACCAATATTATCAAAGGATAAAGCTAAACAAGAAGAAATTATGAAAAGAAAAGAGGCTGAAGTTTCTCCTACTCCAACTCCTCAACAAACCACAACATCATCAAATTTACAATCCAATCCAATCGAGAATGATTCTGTTAAATCTCCTCAAAAATCAGACTCTCCATCTTTGAAAAATAATTTACCAATTAAAAAGAAAATGGATGCTAAAAATGCTCCTGTATTTAGAATGAATCCAAATGCAGCTTCATTCTCTCCATCTATTAAAAGTTCTCCATCGCCTCAAAATACAAACTTGTCTTATACCTCTCCAGATCAACAACAACAACAGCAACAACAACAACAACAACGTAATAGAAAATTTGTTACAAATTTCTTTTCTCCAGGTCATACACCAAAAGATCCTTCAATAACTAAAAATAATTCAAATCCAATAAATGAAAAATTTAATATTTTATTAAGTGCAAGATTAGAATTTGAATCAAAAGTAAAAGAATTGGCAGGATCCGAAAATTTTACCACTATTCCAATTGAAAAACCATTTACTGCAACACCAACTTGGTCAAATACAAGAGAAGAATCTTATAATTCTTTTTACTCTCCAAATCCAGAATTTGTTCAACCACCAATGCGTAAAATGTATTTACCACCTTCAAATTTAACTTCTCCAATGATGGGTAATACTCCAATTCAACATCATCCACAATTAGCATCTCCTTCAATGCCACAACAATTCATTCCTCAAAATATGGCAATGGGTCAAAATCCAATGATGTTTGATGATCGTCATCATCATCAACAGCAACAACAACAATTACACCATCCAAATCAACAGCAACAACAACAGCAGCATCACCATAATCAACATCATCAACAACATCATCATCCAAATTCAGGTTTACCAGGATTTGCAAATACAGGTCCATTACCACCTGTTATGATTCCAACTTTCCAACCCCAATTTTTCCCAATGGGTTATCCAGCTCCAAATATGGGTGCGCCAATGCCAAATGTTTTACCACCTGCTGGATTCCCATATGAAGTTGTTCCAAATATGCAACCTAATAATAATCAAATGAGGGGAAATCATAGGGGTTCAAGAGGACATTATAAATTTTAATGAAAAAAAAAATAAATAAATAAATAAGTAATAGTGGAAAAAGATCATTAATAATTTAATTGGTTATATTTTCCACTTTCCATCTTGTTTACTTTTTATCTTTCTCATTAATTTTTAATTTCATTGCATTTACATTTTTTCTTGAAATATTATTTGGAAACACAATTATAATAATTTAATTTGATTTAATTTAATTTGATTTAATTTAATTTGATTTAATTTAATTTAATTTAATTTAATTTAATTTAATTTAATTTAATTTAATTTAATTTAATTTAATTTAATTTAATTTATTATTTATTATAATTAATTCCTTTCTTTTATTTCTATTATGTATAAATTATGTATACTTACTTATAAATATTATAATAATAATATAAGCATTTTTATTAATTATTTTTGTAAATTTTAAAAATTGATTTTTTGAAAGTTAAACAAGTAAATATGATTATTAAAATTGTAGTCAATCAACTTAAAACACTTTCAAATTGAATAAATATCGAAAAAAAGAAAACTACCGACCCCAGTCAGGGTCGAACTGACGATCTTGCGATTAACAGTCGCATGCCTTAACCAACTTGGCCATGGAGTCTTGTAGTTATGCGTTTTTTGCGAATTTTCTCCTGCCGATTCTGTGATTTTCACACCTCACACCTCTATTTTTGAATTTTGTATGGAGATTTCTTAAATTTTTAAAACTTTTAAAAATGGCATTAAATAAACCAGTTTCATTTATTTAATTAATTAATTATAAATTTAGAGTTAATTTGTCTAATTTTTTATAAAAAAAATTTAAAAATTAATTCAGAAAGTGATTGAAAATTTTAGATTTATATAAATTTAAAGTTTTTGAATCATTTTTCTCAGAATAAAAGGAGAAAAAAATAGTTTATTTTTACCTGATTTAAGAATATTTTAATGCCAATCATATATTAACAGTATTAAGCATACCATTATTTAAAGATATTATGTTTTAGTAGTGAAGAAACACAAGTTTACTTTCTTATTACTACTGTTCATGTTGTGTTCACCTTTAAATTTTGTTTTTGTAATTAATAGCTCATTGGTTAGCTATTACTAGATTAATTGTATAATTCGTAAATATATATAAGTAAGTAAAGTTATATAGTTTAATAAATATATTTGTATGAATGAAAAGAGATAATTTTATAATCATTCTAATTATATAATTATTTTATTTAAATTTTTTACTAATTTTACTTAGATTATTTTCTAAATTGCGATCTCTGTAATATTAAATTTAAAGTATATAATAAATAAGTAAATTATATATATATGATGAATTTTTTCAAATGAATTAATTTAATTTAATTAATTTATTGATTATAACATTCTTCCCAAGCTTCAACATTTTTATGAATAAATTCCAATAAATAAATATTATATTCATTAACCAGACCTTCTAAATCTTTTTTAAACCAATCATGAAATCTTTCTAATTCATCTAAAACATAATTATTAATTTTCTTATTATCATTTTCAACAAAAAATTTTTGTCTTTGTAATTGATAAACTCTCATTTTTAAATCATAAATATCTTTTTTCCTTTTTTCAATTGGATTTGAATCTGTTATTGATGAAACTAAATTATTAAATTTATTTATTCCTGGTAAAATTTTACCTATATAAGTTTGTTTTGTCTGCGCTTTTACATATAAAGAAGCTTGAAGTTCTTCATCTGTTATTGGTGGTTCATTTTGATTTTGTAAAGAGTAAGGACCTCTTTGACCTGTTATTCTATCTGTTATATTATCAATTTTTCTAATATTTTCATCTTGTTTTTGAAAAATTTTAATTTCATTTTTTTTCTTATTATAATTTGATTCAATCATATATAATTGAATCATTTTATTTTTATTATATTCCATTAATTCTTTTGCAGTTTTAGCAAAATTTTTTAATTCTAAGATTTTATCTAAAAATTTCAAACTTATTAAATCAGATAATGAATTTAAAAATAAATAATTTCTATCGAATACTTTACCCATTTTTTCAATTGAAGTTGAATCTTGAATCAAAGATAATGAACTAAATTGAGAACCTAAATCTGTTAAATCAGGTACAATTTCAGATAAAGTTTTAATTATTCTTTTATTTATTTTTGAAATATTATTTAATACATTTTCATAACGTTTAAATTTCAGTTCAAATTTTTGAAACATTTCTAATTGTATTAAATCTGATTCTGACATTATATTTTCATTATTATTTGAATTTGTTGATGGATTATTATTATGAATTAAAGAAAATGAAGTTGGATTTGGTAAAGTTAAATATATTTGATTTTGAATATTTTTCAAAGGATCAAATGGATTTAATCTATATATTGAAGTCTTTGTTAATTCCAAACCTTCTTTTGAAGTTAAATAATCATTAAAATTTGATTCTGGATCTAAGAAACTAATGAATAAAAAGCATTGTTTTATCTTTGGAATTCTTAAACATCTATTTAAGAATACAGCAAGCATTCTTTTTCTTTGTTCTATATAATTTCTATGAGTTGTTATATCATTATTATTATTATGATTATTATTAATATGATTATTACTATTATTATTATTTGATATTAAATTTTGATCTGTTGATGGAGAAGAAGAAGATTTTAAACCTAAAGAAGTTGTTGTTGTTTCTGTTAAATTTGATTTTAAAGATTGTTTATCTGGTATTGGTGGTATTATATTAACTGGGAATAATTTTATAAGACATTTTCTTAAATTTTCAAATTCACTATATCTTCTTTTAACTATTGAATTTCCAACTTTTATTGAATAAACTATATAACTTATATGACTATGATTTTCATTTGTTCTTGTTGCTTCTACAATTTGAATTCTTAAATTTTCTGTAGTTTCAATATATTGATGAGTTCTTGAAGCATAAGTTTTAACAATTGTCTTTGTTGAATTATTTGAAATTGATTGTGTGGGAGCGGGAGCGGGAGCAGGGGCGGGGGCGTTAGAATTAGCGTTAGAGTTAGCGTTAGAGTTAGCGGTGATTTGTGAATCAGATTTATTTTTAAAAGTATCTTGATTTTTTTGTTGTTCTAAAGATGAATTATTCCCATCAATATGAATTTTATCTTTAACAATTTCAGTATTTATTCCATTTGCTTTAGTATTATTTCCATTGATTGCTGTATCCGGAGATTGATCGGTATTCATTATTTCAATCTTTAATATTATAAAGAGTGGGGGGAATGATATTAATATATGATTTGTATTTACTTTATTTAATTTTTTTTTCCTTTTTTTAATTGATTTTTGTAAATGAATTAATCAATTTAGAATTAGAGTATAAGTGAATTTGAAGATAGTAACAATTGTATTGAATTGAGTAATGATATGATAAATGATATATTAACAAAGCGGAATTGTATTAAAGATGCAGAAATTTAATTTAAATGTATTGAATCGAATTGAATTGAGTTTAATTTAATTTAATTTAATTGATGAATCAGGATTTATAATTTGCTTTTAGTGGATATAAAACGTAAGAAATACTGATAAACTACTTATAGGTAACCAATATAACACATATAATTCTCATCAGGCTCAGCGGCGGAGAACCTTTAAAATTAAGGATAGGCAATTAGGCAATTGTTAAGGTGAGATTGTTAAGAGTGAGACTCCGTAATAACGTTTCTGCCTTTTGTGTTTGGGCTTACGTCAGACAACTTCAGCCGCAGCGCCGTGTTCTTTTCACCCCGTGTATTCCAGCCAGTCTGGGATTTGCCCCCGGGAGACTGCCGCTGTTTCCTGCTGCCTCCCGCGCCCTCCCTCCCTCCGGCTTCGGCAGACAGCTAAATTTTCAGCCACCACAACATTTTTCCTGTTTCTTGATCTTCTGTTAAAATTTAAATATTTCACTTTGCTTAGATTCGAAACGGAATCACATTAAATATCAGACATGTAAATCAATAAATAAAATTGTTTAATAAATTTCAATATAATGAAACAATAAATACTTCAATTATATCAATATTAAAACCAAATAAGTATTTTAAAATCTTTTTAAAATATAATTATTATTAATTCATATACATTTTCAATAAATAAATCGATAAATGAACAAGTCAGAAATGTTTGAAATTACAATTAAATATATACTAAAATAAAAAAAATCAAATCAAATCAATTTAATGAAATATTATATGAAATACATTCGAACTAGTGATTACTATATAAAAAGTTTGAAAAATATTGATTACCCCACATTTTATTGTTTTTGCAGGGGGAAGGACAGGCCAGGCCGAAGGACAGGGCCAGGATAAAAAAAAAAAGCCGTAAATATTACGGCCAGTAAAAAACAAACCGACGCCTGCAGGACTCGAACCTGCGCGGGCAAAGCCCAAAAGATTTCTAATCTTTCTCCTTAACCACTCGGACAAAGCGCCAATAAAGATAAATGGACGAGTTGGGAGTCGAACCCAAGACCTCTCGCATGCTAAGCGAGCGCGCTACCAACTACGCCACACGCCCAATTTTTATGCTCAAAATTTCATGCTTCAACTGCCGCGACAAAACTCACGTGACAAAATGTTGCGCGCAGATTCTAGACCATGAAAATTTTAACATAAAAATTGGGCGTGTGGCGTAGTTGGTAGCGCGCTCGCTTAGCATGCGAGAGGTCTTGGGTTCGACTCCCAACTCGTCCATTTATTTTTTCACTAAAATAGTCATTTATATTTTTGATTTTCAGCTTAATTTTTTTGAATAATAATTGATAATAATAATTTAAATTATATGTAAAGTGAAACAGATAGTGAGATAAATAAAAATACCAGTATTTTATATATTGATATTATCTAATCCGATATAGCCAATAAAAATAATATTACTGAAATTGTTTAATTTAATTTAATTGAACTTTAAATTTAAATTTAAAAATTCCCGAGCATCGCAGTTCAATTAAATTGGGGTCCGGTGTAGTACAGAAAATGAGCGCGCTGATCTGGTGGCAGACTAGCGGTGAATAGAGAAAAATACAGCCAGGAGGCAATCAGACAGGCCGTAATTGATAGCCAGCGGTTTCTCCTGCAGCGGGAAAATCGAGCATTTAGGAAATTAATTGAAATTTTAGCGAAAATGACGGAGCCGGAGAATTTTGACTCTGTTAAACAGAATATTAACGGTATCTCTATATATAGATATCTCTATATATATAAGTCTCTGTGTAAGTCTAGTTTCTGATCCTCCAATCATGGCATTAGATTAGCTTCTATTTAATAAGTGAACAACTCTAAAAGCATAAGAGCACCAGAGACATTAGACAGGTAGCAGTGACCGTATGAATAGAATGAAGGAATACCCTATTGGCGAGTCAGATTAATTCAGAGTCAGAAAGAAACAATTGAACAAATTCAATTTGCCGCTGTGGGGCCGAACGAGAACGGGATCATCTCGAAACATCCCGGGACAGAAGCGGCGGAAGCGGCAGCCTTGTAAGCCGTGATCCCGCTCTGCTTCTCCGGCATCCATTTTTCCAGCAGCGCAGTTCAACTAAAATCAACGCAGTTCTTTCTTCAACGCTCCTTTAATCCATTTCATTAACTGTGAATTTGTGAATTTGTGAATTTGTGAATTTGAGTATGACTACAACTTCTGACAGTGCTGTATCGATATTCCATTGTATTCTATAGTGGTAATTGTTGCAATTGTTGCAATTGTCTACTCCACTCTTCAATCCATATTCCTTCGAGTTGTGCCAATTGTCCAAGACTCAATCCAGGTTCCAGCCTGTCCGATACGTATCCTACGCATTCTAAGTTTCCTATCTGTACTTTCTATTACTGTTCTCCCCATACGGTATACGGTATTACATGTATTGCATCTCTGTGTTAGATAAAAATGATGTACGTAGAAATTAGCTGCTGAATTGATATCATCGATTGATCCCACCCTAAATAGGAGTCCTTAATCTTTTAACTTCTTTTCACATTTTCACATATTATATACTCTCCACACTATTATTATTCAATTACTACTACTACCGTTATTATTATTATTATTATTATTATAGTAAGTAAGTAAGTAAGTAAGTAAGTAGTTTGTCAGTTATATTGTGTTTTGTCTATCTTAGGAATTGTTAAATTATACCATACATCGCTGCTGTTTTAATTGAATAACAAATATTATTTATTAATATTTATATTTATATTATTATCTATATCTTTTATTAAAGTAAAAAAAAAAAAAGAATTTTATTATTTATTTAATTTCATTTCAATTTTTTTTTCATTTTTTTAACATAGAAAATAAATAATTCAATTAATTCATACACATATATATTTTAAAATAATCAAATATTAAATAAATAATGCTTTCATCTTCAATTAGAATGTTATCAAAGAACTCTGCTGTTTCCAGAACTTTTTCAACTTCTGCAAAAGCTTTCAGAATTGAAAAAGATGCTTTTGGTGATATTGAAGTACCAGATAATAAATATTGGGGTGCTCAAACTCAACGTTCTTACCAAAATTTTAAAATTGGTGGTGCTAAGGCTAGAATGCCAGAACCAATTATTCATGCATTTGGTGTCTTAAAGAAAGCTGCTGCTATTGCTAATACTGATGTTGGTGCTTTAGATACAAAACTTTCTGAAGCTATTCAACAAGCTGCTGATGAAGTTGCTGAAGGTAAATTATTAGATCATTTCCCACTTGTTGTTTTCCAAACTGGTTCAGGTACTCAATCTAATATGAATGCAAATGAAGTTATTTCAAATAGAGCTATTGAAATTTTAGGTGGTGAATTAGGTTCTAAAAAACCTGTTCATCCAAATGATCATGTCAATATGTCTCAATCTTCAAATGATACTTTCCCAACTGTTATGCATATTGCTGCTGTTACTGAAATTACAAATGAACTTATTCCATCTTTAACTAAATTAAGAGATTCTTTAGCTAAAAAATCTGAAGAATTTAAAGATATTATTAAAATTGGTAGAACTCATTTACAAGATGCTACTCCATTAACTCTTGGTCAAGAATTTTCTGGTTATGTTCAACAATTAACAAATGGTATCGCTAGAGTTGAATCCTCTTTAGAACATTTAAGATTTTTAGCTCAAGGTGGTACTGCTGTTGGTACTGGTTTAAATACTAGAATTGGTTTTGCTGAACAAGTTGCTGAAAATGTTACCAAATTAACTGGTTTACAATTTTATACTGCTCCAAATAAATTCGAAGCTCTTGCTGCTCATGATGCCGTCGTTGAAGCTTCTGGTGCTTTAAATACAGTCGCTGCTTCTTTATTTAAGATTGCTAACGATATTAGATACTTAGGTTCTGGTCCAAGATGTGGTTACGGAGAATTAGCATTACCAGAAAATGAACCAGGTTCTTCAATTATGCCAGGTAAAGTTAATCCAACTCAAAATGAAGCTTTAACTATGGTTTGTACCCAAGTTTTCGGTAATAATTCTTGTATCACTTTTGCTGGTGCATCTGGTCAATTTGAATTAAATGTCTTTAAACCAGTTATGATTGCTAATTTATTAGATTCAGTTAGATTATTAGCCGATGGTTGTAACTCATTCAGAGTTCATTGTGTTGATGGTATTGTTGCTAATACAAAGAGAATCGATCAATTATTACACGAATCTCTTATGTTAGTCACTGCTTTAAACCCAAAGATTGGTTATGATGCTGCTTCTAAGACAGCTAAACATGCCCATAAACATGGTTTAACTTTAAAACAATCTGCTTTAGAATTAGGTGTTTTAACTGAAGAAGAATTTGACGAATGGGTTAGACCAGAAAAGATGATTGGTCCAAAGGCCTAATTCTTTTAATCAATCAATTCATTTATTTATTTATTTATTTATTGATTTATTGATTTATTGACAATGAATGATACTATAATCTTCTTTTTTTTTCATTTAAATTGTCAATATATATATAAATATCAACTAGTATTAACTTATTCTTTTAAACAATATGAAAAATATACTTAAATTCTTCCATGTGTATATGAATTTAATGAATTTTAAATATATTTTAAATATATATATAAATATATTATTCTTAAATAATCGTAGCTGTAATAATATTTATTACTCACTTATTCACTCTTACTTAAGGCCGATACAAACGTTGTTTAATTAACCGAGCGCTGGGCTGGGCTGTAGCGGGAAGATCTGGGCTGTAATGTGCCGTAACGGGCCGGAGGCGTCTCAGGCTTCCAGCAGAGCAGTGGGCCAGCGGACAGCCGCCGAGCGAGCGGGCGAAAGATGGACATCGGGTCTTCTGCTGTCTCGTCTCTGGAGGGCAAATGAGGACAAGAGAGAGAGAGAGAAAGAGAGAGTAGAAGCAAAAGCTCAGAGTGTCCGATACTCAACGGTGAACTCTGATACTGTTCAGGATCATTACTAATGCTCTTCCAGATATCCTGCTACACAATCGCCAATCTTTTTCCTGGATAGGTGTCTCTGATTCACTAGAAACTGGATATTGACACTGCAATTGATCTACAAGACCTGTGGAATTGAAAAAAACATATATGAGACATATAGATTACTGAAGGAAAGACTAAGATATACTTAAAAATTACCGTTATTTATCAACTGTTATATTTATTTATTTATTTGTATTATATTATATTATTGACTTTTTTTTTCATTTATCTGTATTTCATATAATTTCATTTAATTTCATTTTAGCTTTCTTGTCATTTTGGTGTTACTTACAGTTATACAAAATCTTTCATTAAGTTAACTAGAATTAGAAATTTAAATTAGTATAATATAAAACTAGAATAAAATAGAAATATATTTATAACAAATAAATATTAACTGAAATTTTAACAAATAAATAAATAAAAATGTTTCAAGCTAGAAGAACTGTCTCAAGAAGAGGCTACTCTTTATCCCCAAGGACAAAAAAATTCGCTAGTCAATTGTCTAAAATTCAAGTTCAAGCTCGTATAAGGAAATCAATGAATGATGAAATTGATTCAATCATTAGAAAACCACATTTCCCAGCTGTTATTAAACCAAAATTATATCCTGTTGCTGATAGCAATCCTTTATTTGTTTCAAATGAAAATTTAAGACAATCATTGTTAAAAAAATCAAAATCCGATAAATCTGATAAACCTTCAAATACAGAAAATAATACCAATGATAATGAAAAGACTCCAAAAACAGAAGAAATAGAAAAAAAACAAGAAGATGAAAGTGAACCAATTAAAAAAGATGATGATGATACTAATATTAAAATTGATATTGAAAAAAATTCTGATATAGATTCAAAATCTTCTTCTTCAGGTAAAGCCGCTACAGCTACAGCTGCTGCCGGTTCCTCTTCAGGTGGTAATTCTTCAAATAATGATGGTGGTGCAGATGATGGATCTAAAGGTAAACCAAAAAAGACTGCCTCACCAGCTAATTTTGAAGTACCAGAAGTTTACCCTCAAATCATCGCATTACCAATCTCTCGTCGTCCATTATTCCCAGGATTCTACAAAGCAGTTATCATCTCTGATGTCAACGTGATAAAAGCTATCAAAGAATCATTGGATAGAGAATACCCATTCATTGGTTGTTTCCTATTCAAAGATGAAAATATGGAATCTGATATCATTGAATCTCCAGATCAAGTTTACGAAACCGGTGTATTGGCTCAAATTACTTCTAATGTTTATACAAAGGATAATGAAACTGGAGTTGAAACTTTAACTACTGTCTTATACCCACATAAGAGAATTAGAATTGATGAACTTTTCCCACCAACTTCTGAAGGTGCTACCACTGTTAATATCACACCAGCAACTGAATTAAATGGTGAAATCGTACAAGAAACTTTTGATTCAAAGCCAAGCAAACAGATTATTGAAGGTATAACTGGTGAAAAAGAAGGTGATGAACCATCAAAGGATGTTATTGAAGAAACTGAATCAGTTCAACCAACAGATATTATAAATAATGCACCATCATCATCCTTAGAGACTTCAGATTCAACTGCTTCTTCAGATGCTATCACTGAAGATGATCCAACTGCATTCTTAAAGAAATACCCAATTACATTAGTAAATGTTTCAAATATTGAAGATGAACCATATGAGAAAAATGATCCAATAATTAATTCTTTAACTGCTGCTATTTTAGAAGTCCTAAAAGAAATGTCAACTTTAAATAAATCTTTTAGTGATCAATTAGCAACTTTTAGTGCTTCATTACATAGTGATATTTTCCACTGTCCAGAAAAACTGGCCGATTTTGCCGCAGCTGTCACTGCTGGTAATCAAAAAGATCTTCAAGAAATTTTAGAATGTGCTGACATTAAATTAAGACTTGAAAATGCTTTAACCGTTTTAAAGAAAGAATTAATGAATAAAGAATTACAGAAAAAAATTGAAAAAGATATTGAAGAAAGAATGACAAAGAGACATAGAGAATATCATTTAAATGAACAACTTAAATGGATTAAAAAAGAATTAGGTATTGATGACGGAAGAGATAAATTAATTGCTAAATATAATGAAAGAGTTAAATCATTAAAAATGCCTGAAGACGTAAAGAAAGTTTATGATGATGAAATCAATAAATTATCAACTTTAGAACCAATGATGTCCGAATTTACAGTTACTAGAAATTATCTTGATTGGCTTACTCAAATTCCATGGGGTAATTCATCAAAGGATGAATATAATATTAAAAAGGCTAAAGATGTCTTGGATGAAGATCATTATGGTTTAAAAGATGTTAAAGATCGTATTCTTGAATTCATTGCCGTTGGTAAACTATTAAACAAAATTAATGGTAAAATTGTTTGTTTTGTTGGTCCACCTGGTGTTGGTAAAACTTCTATCGGTAAATCTATTGCAAGAGCTTTAAACAGAAAATTTTATAGATTCTCTGTTGGTGGTTTAAGTGATGTTGCTGAAATTAAAGGTCATAGACGTACTTATGTTGGTGCAATTCCAGGTAGAGTTGTTCAAGCATTAAAGAAAACACAAACTGAAAATCCATTGATTTTAATTGATGAAATTGATAAAATTTCTCATACACATAGTGTTAATGGTGGTGATCCATCTGCTGCTTTATTAGAATTATTAGATCCTGAACAAAATAATTCTTTCTTAGATAATTATATGGATGTTCCAATTGATTTATCAAAAGTTTTATTCGTTTGTACTGCAAATAGTTTAAGTACTATTCCAGGTCCATTATTAGATCGTATGGAAGTCATCGAAATTTCTGGTTATATTGCTGAAGAAAAAATTAAAATTGCTGAAAGATATTTAGCTCCAGAAGCTAAAAAAAGTGCTGGTTTAGAAAATGTTAATGTTGAATTACAAGAAGATTCTATTGTAGCTTTAATTAAAAATTATTGTCGTGAAAGTGGTGTTAGAAATTTGAAAAAACAAATTGAAAAAATTTATCGTAAATCTGCTTTAAATGTTGTTAAAGAAGTCGGTGATGAAGAAATTGAAGAAATCCAAAAAGAAGAAATTGAAGAAATTAAAGAACAAAAAGATGAAGAAGAAAAATTAACAAAATCTAAGGAAAATGAAAAGGAAAAAGAATCAACTGAAGAAACTTCTTCTCCAAAAATTCAAACAGAAGAAGAAATCATTGATGAAATGCCACAAATTAAAGTTCCAGATTCTTATTCTGTATCAATCACTCCAGAGACTCTTAAAGATTACGTTGGACCTCCAGTTTACACTTCAGACCGTTTATATGAAACTACACCAGCAGGTGTTGTTATGGGTCTTGCATGGACTTCTATGGGAGGTTCTGCTTTATACATCGAAACAGTCTTAGAACATGCAATCACTAAAGATTCTACTCCTAAACTTGAAAGAACAGGTCAATTAGGTGACGTTATGAAAGAATCAGTTAGAATTGCATACTCTTTCTCAAAGATGTTCTTGGCTAAAAATTATCCAGATAATAGATTTTTTGAAAAAGCACAACTTCATTTACATTGTCCAGAAGGTGCCACTCCAAAAGATGGTCCATCAGCTGGTGTCACAATCACTTCTTCTTTCTTATCATTAGCATTGAATAGACCATTATCTCCAACTGTTGCTATGACTGGTGAAATTACATTAACAGGTAAAGTTCTCAGAATTGGTGGTTTGAAAGAAAAATCTATTGCTGCTAAGAGAGCAGGTGTTGATACCATTATTTTCCCTAAGGATAATTTAGCTGACTGGAATGAATTACCAGAAAATGTTAAAGAAGGTCTTACTCCTGTTCCAGCTGATTGGTATAGTGATGTATTCTCAACTTTATTCCCTGATACTACTGCTGAAGCAGGTAATGATGCATGGAAAGCTGAATTTGATAAAATTGATAAAGAATTAGCAGCTGAAAAAGCAGAATCAAAATAAATCTTTATGGCTTATGAGTTATGAATAAGAACTAATCTTCATTTATTTATTTATTTATTATATCCCTTTTTATATATATATATTTTTTCACTTATTTTAACAACAAAAAAAAAAAAACAACAATTATTTATAATTTTTCTCTCACATAAATTTCTCATTCTTTTTTTTATATTTTGTTTTACTATTACTTAATTCTTATGTACATAATATAATTTTATTTTAAACATTTGACTATTAATTTATCATTCAGTATAAATATCACCAAAAAAATTAATCAGATTTAGATAGGGTAAAAAAATGATGCCTTTTGCCAGAATTGAACTAGCGACCTTTGCATTACAAGTGCAACGCTCTACCACTAAGCTAAAAAGGCAACAACAGAACAAAAACGGCTTTAAAATTAAAGCGGGTATAACATAATAATCACGTGAATTTCCCGATTAGACGGGGATGAAATATCTAATGTCCATTTTCTCTTTATTATTTCTGTTAAAATCATTTAAATTTTAATTTCGTTAACTATCAACAAGTGAAAAATTATTAAAAGTTATATTTGATTCAAATAACCCAATAGAAGAGTAGAATATGAGGATACTTGTTTTAAGATCAATTTCAAGTAAAATTAGTATGGTATAGTATTGGTGTACGGATGTGCAGATCAGAATCCCACCCACTCTCACACTGTTCTGATATTGCCAGGCGAGAGATTCTCAGAGGCAAACAAAGAAGCAGAACCGATTGGCGAGTGGTGAGATTGATCGAATTGGGGTCTGACAGGAGTTTCAAGAAGATCAGGGCGATTGGGAGTCTCTTTGATACTCTCTAACGTCAGCGGTATCAAAGTGTAATAATTTTGAACTCCAGTTAGTGCCAATTGAGTTCCGTTGAATATTGATTGAGTGGAAAATACAGATATTCGTCTGCATTATCTGTTTTATGTCGTATATCGGGTTATTTGATTTTTAAGGTACCAGTATAGAATCTTATTATAGGCATCAATTTTATTTATCCTTTTACAATCTTCAAGTTATTCCTATAATAAGAAATTGATTAAGAGTTAATAAATTTATATAATAAATCAAATCATCATATATTAATATTTACTTTAAAAGATATTTTAATTTGGATAAAATAAAATAGAAAAAAAGCATAATAAATAAGAAGATATAAATAAGAAGATAATAAGATAAAGAATGGCTCCAATTATTACAAACGATAACGCTTATTCCAACTCCACTGTTTCCGTGGCACCATTAGTTCTTTTATCAGCCGTTGATCACTATGAAAGAGTTGCTAAAACTTCAAATTCATCAGTCATAAATAAGAATAAAAGAGTTGCTGGTGTTATATTAGGTGAGAATATTAATGATAAATTATTTAAAGTTACTAATTCATTTGCTATTCCATTTGAGGAAGATGAAAAGAATCCAAATATTTGGTTTTTAGATCATAATTATATAGAATCAATGTTAGAAATGTTTAAAAAAATCAATGCAAAAGAAAAATTTATTGGTTGGTATCATACAGGTCCTAAATTAAGACCATCAGATTTACAAGTTAATGAAATATTTAAAAGATTTACTCCAAATCCATTATTACTTATTGTTGATGTCAATTCCGATGATGAAATTGATATTCCAACTGACTCATATATTGCATTAGAAGAAATTAAAGAAGATGGATCATCTAGTGAAAAGACATTTGTTCATTTACCATCTATAATACAGGCCGAAGAAGCTGAAGAAATTGGTGTAGAACATCTTTTAAGAGATATTAGAGATCAAGCATGTGGTAACTTATCAATCAGATTAACAAATAATTTCAAATCTTTAAAATCTTTAAATGAAAGATTGACAAATATTATAGCATACTTAAATAGAATCATTTCAAAAGAATTACCTATAAATAATGCTATATTAGAAAAATTACAAGATATTTTTAATTTATTACCAAATATTAACGGTTTAGCAAGTCCAGAAAGTCTTGTGGCTGGTAAAACACAGCAATTGGATACTGCTTTCAATGTTAAAACTAATGATGAACTTGTTATCTTATATGTTAGTAACTTGGTAAGATCAATCATTGCCTTCCATGATTTAATTGATAATAAGATTGGTAACAAGAACTTGAACGACTCTGCAAACAAAAAACCAGAAGAAGAAACCACAGACGAAGATACACAGAAAAAAGAAGATGCATCAAAGGATGATTCTACTAAAACCAAGAAATAATAAAACCAATTAATTGTAATTTTATTTCTGAGTAATGATTACCGTTTCTTTTTTTCATCTCTCCCTTCCTGGTGTTTTATTATATTCAAATTTGTTTCACTTTCCTTCATCTTTAATAATTTATTGGTATTTCCTTCTCCCACATCGCGTTATTACGTTGTAATTTACTGCTTAAACATTTTTCTCCCTTTCTTTAGTTATATCTTTTTTTTTTAATAAAAAATACTTTTAGATTATTTTAAACCGAAGTAGACATAAACTAAAAAGTAATGAATGTCATTTGACAGATTCCTATGAATATCTGTAGAACGTAGCTCTGTCTGTTTCTTTTGTAGACGAGCCGCTTTATTTTTCGGGGGAATAGAAACACTTGCGGGCAAGACACACTGCAGGAAACACGGTGTAGCAGGTAAAGCCCGACCAGAACCCCCGCCAGAAACCCGGCTGGAGTGACTTTGAGCTCAGCTGGGGGAACATGCGTCATTGCTCTCCCGGTGCACAGGTGAAAGCAACGGCCCTGCCAATTTCCTGTCTGCCAACTTGCCAGATTTCTGCCGCAGATTTTATTTTAACGTCTGATTTTTGTGCTTCTGGGAGAGAAAGATTACAAGAGAGAGAGAGGTGAAGAGGCTAACAAACAGCATGTGGTTCGAGAGCAGCGAAGTGGAGAGGTTTTCGCATGGTTGGGGCCATCACACAACACAGAGATGAGGTGGTTTTATGGGATAGCAGACCGATCTACGACGAACTAGGGAAGCTGCAGATTCTTAAGATCATCTTGACGTATATCCTTTGAATCTAACCAACACCTATAATAATAATATCTCTTTTAGTTAGGCACTGATATAAGTAACGGGTTTCGTATTACACATCATCTCCCTTTTTTTTTCTAACCCCGAACTGAGAGCTGTTTGGTTTTTTTTGTTTTATTTAATGCTGATCTAATACCTGATACAAAATAAGAATCTTTGTAGTCAGCAGCAGATACTCAACTCAAGTTTATCAAAACTAAGTTCCAAATTTCATCATTTGAAACTAAATACACAATATGTTGACAAAATCTGTATTGGAAGCAAGAATTCCAGTGTCTTCTTCTTTCTTCACAAATAACATGAGAAGTCCATCTTTACAAATTTACAAACAAATAGGTAACGTGGTGAATTTAAAGAATTCAGTGAGGCCATTATTTTATTACTCAAATGCTTTGTTAAATCCTTCACGTATGAGTTTTACCAATAACAATGCCACAATTCATCTTAACAAATCATTACATTTTTTCCCAAATTTAATAATATCTAATGCAGAACATAAAAGAACAATTTCTCAATCACTTATAAACAATAGTAGAGATATCGATGCTATAGATAAAAGTATGATAGCTAAAGTTGCAAAGTCAACTTTAGCGTGTCACCCAAATGATGCATCTAATAACCATATCCCATTTGAAGTTAAACCAAAGACATCAAAGCCAGTAGTAACACAATCTGTGCTTCAAAGGTTTTTAGCAGGTGAAAAACTTACTCCAAAACAACTGATAAACCCATATATGGCATTAACAAAACCACAATTGACATTTTTAATCATGTTATCTTCTATTTGCTCATACGCTCTTGCTCCAAATAGTGCCAGTGTTTTCACATTTTTGTTCTTAACTTCAGGTACTATTCTTACATCTTCAGCAGCTAATGCTATTAACATGGCTAGAGAAACAGAATTTGATAAACAAATGGCTAGAACTTCAACAAGACCTGTTGTTACAGGTTTAGTTACTCCAACGGAAGCTTACGGTTTTGCTGCCCTTACCAGTACCGTTGGTTGTGCTTTACTTTATTACGGTGTCAATCCAACAGTTGCCGTTCTTGGTGGTTTAAATATTGTTCTTTACTCATGGTTATACACATCTTTAAAGCGTAAATCCATTTTAAATACTTGGGTCGGTGCAATTGTTGGTGCAATCCCACCATTAATGGGTTGGGCTGCCTGTTCATCTTTATCAGATCCAGGTGCATGGTGTCTTGCTGCTTTACTTTACGCATGGCAATTCCCACATTTCAATGCTTTATCTCATAATATTAAAGATGAATATAAAAGAGCTGGTTACGTTATGACAGCCTTTGTGAATCCAAAATTAAACGCTAGAGTAGCATTGAGATACTCATTTTTAATGTTCCCAATTTGTTTTGGTATGTGTTATTTTGGCGTTACAGATTACTACTACATGCTAGACTCTTCATTATTAAACGGTTGGCTCACATACATGGCTTTCAAATTCTGGTGGCAAACACGTCAAAACAATTCTGCTAAAGTCTTAAGCAGTGGAGGTCCTACAAAAGAGGCAATTACAGCTGCTAACGTTTACGCCAAAAAGACTTTCTGGGGTTCAGTTTGGCAATTACCAGTTGTTTTATTATTAGCAATGCTTCATAAAAAGGGTCAATGGGATAGACTATTTGGATGGGATCAAGAGGACACACTTGAAGCTTGATCTTCATTTTAAAAAGACTCCTTAATTTATTTTCGATTTTTTTTTTGTATTATCATTTAGGTTCCTGTATATATTTTACATCATTTGATATCTTTTAAACTCTGAAATGACATAAATAAGAAAAGAAAGAAAACAATAAGATAATTATTTTTTGACGGCAATTCATTAATTACTCTCGTCATCATGATCATTATCATCACTCAATTTTATAAATATTCATGTTTTTCTTCCTGTCTTGTTCTTAATGTCAAGCTTTATATTTTGTCTACGTTTTTTATTTGATTCATTTATCCAATCTCTTATATATATCCAAGACACCCACATTCATATATATATATTCATGCTCTCATAAACATAATATTAATATTAATTATATACTATTTCTATCTATTTATTTCTATTCATTAATTTATTTATTTCTAGTTATTTATTTAATTTAATTCTGTTTGAACGAATCCAAGCAATGTAAATGTAAATCATACTCGGTCCCAATTTTTACTAGCCACCGTAGTTAAAAATAGCGGCCCGAAAAAATGATCCACACCCCAAAACCGGGGAAAGCTCCGGAGGCAATGCAAAGTTCCCTGAGCTATGTAGCGATAAACAAACAGAACAGAATATTTATTAAGTACCAGAACAAAAATAACATTGGTCCTTCTTTATTCCACGCGCTGGTATTATTCATCTTCAACGGCATAACCATCTGATTGTTTTTCACTAAAGTTACAAATATACCTGCTACTTTCGATAACAGAATACAGAATTAGGATATATAAAGCTAACAAGATTCAAAAAAATTAGTTGTGAAATCAGATCATCTGTTTGAGGAATACCAATTTTTCTTTTAACATTGATAAAAAACTCTGTAAAGATGTTTCTACCTGATTTGTTTTCAAGAGACGCACACAATCTGTGGAGGTCTCCAAATTTAGCAACTAAAAATGGAAACGAATCAACAAGACAGCAAAAGGCAATACAAAGAAATAGTGTTGATTCAAATACACCGTATGCTGCACCACCTCTTTCTTCATATTCAGCATGTTTTACAGGTCCAATTTTTTTCAAAGACAAGATAGACAAAAATCAACTGTACTTCAAACCTGTCAATGATAGTATGCAAAATGCGTTTGACGATATGACATGTGATATCGCAAGTAGATTGCATTACTTGAACCATATGAGTGGAATAGGGTATGATTACTTACATCCAATAGGTATTAATAAGACTTTGAGACAGACACAAGAGGAAAAAAATATTGATGATTATGGCAATAGTTTCAATGGTGAGGAGATTGAAGAAGCAGATAACGATGATTCCTTAATCAGCAATAGAGGAGAAGATTTTAATGGATTAGCAAATTCAACTGTTGCCAATGATCAATCAAGAAACTCATCATCAACTGTAAGGAGAAATCAAGCTGAAAACGAGTCATGGATAAACGCATCAGAAGAATTAACTGGAGATCGAGTTGTTTACCCTCAAGGTGATACTGATCCCGAAGTTGATCTTGATCAAGAGATCCCCGACGAAGACAATTTGAATTTGAATTATAGCGGTTCTGCTTCTGGATACGAATCTGCAGAAGAGGAAGGTTATAATATGCAAAATTTCAACCGTAGAGCTATGTTGGACGAAATGGATAGAAGAATAAATGCGTCTCATGATGGTATCGGTGAATATGATGCAGGTGATGATATTCTTGAAGTTGATGAAGGTTTCATGGTCTCAGAAGAATACCAGCCAGATCATAGTATTGCATATGATGCACCACCACCTGGATCAATAGATGCAAATCTGGAACCTGTATCAGCACCTGTTTCAAATCAAAGAACTGTCACTATACAATCATCAGGAATTGTTTCGGGTGATTTAAACACAGGTTCGACAGCCATAGACTTGAATAACTCCATTTCATCCTCAAATTCTTTTTTCTCTAGATCAAGAAATTTCAGTACTTCAAGTACTAATGTCACTTCACCAACAAGTGTTTCCCATATCGAGCAACAACAGAATCAAATTAGTGGAGTCTCGGGACTAAGAATCAGTTCTACATCTTCGAGACTTCCAGAGGAGTCTGATGACTCTAATTATGATATGACTATTGAGGAATAGTTTTTTAGTGTTGCTGTACTTACATGTCCTTTTTTCATGTTTCTAAATGTTGCTATACAAAATTGCGTTAGCCAATTATTATATCAATAATTTTGTTTTTGTATTTTAGTATGTTTAATTTTATTAATGTAAAATATTTTATTTAATATACAGTAAAAATAAAAAGCGTAAAAATAAGCTTATAATAATAGTATTTTATAAAATTAATTAGTCTCTTCTTGCTTTTCAAGATTAGAAACTTTATTGGGTAACACCATTTTTCTCTTTTTCTCATCAACTTTTGCCTTTTGAATATGAATAGCAGGAATCATCCATTTACCACAACTACATCTTGAACCTTTCCAAGAATAACCACCGACTTTAGCGTCACATTTTGGACATGAGAATTTACCTTCTAACTCACCTTTCAACAACTCTTCTTTCATCCAATTTAATGGTTCAACAAAATGATGAGTGCAATCTAATGAACCTTGTTGTAAATTTATAATTCTTCTTGATTTATAAGCATTTCTACGGAAAAACATTTCCTTATTTTCTTCATCACCGTTTAATCTTGGAGGAATATGTGAAACATAAGCTGTTGAATCTGCCAAAACTTTTCTACATCTTTTACAACTTAAAATCATATATTCATCATTTTCTGCAACATCTTCATCATTTTCATCCTTTTCAGCAGAAGTATTCCAATGGAAACCTTCATCTTGTAAAATATTTAAAATATTTTCTTCTTTGTTAACTTTATTACTTAATACAAATTGAACATACCTTGGGTCACTATTCAAATGTTCAACATCATCGTTTTTTCCTAAATCATCAAAGAATTCCAGTTGTTGTACAAAACCATCATTTGGTAAAATATCATCTTTTACCCTTCTTATAGCATAAAGGGCAACTTTAAGTGACATACCATAATATTTCATCAAAAATGCTGATAGTATAGCTACTGATCTAGAACAACCAGCTTGACAATGTATAAGCACTTTTCCTTTATGAACATGTTTCTTACCCTCATTTTGAGCAATCTGTTCACCAAATAATTTATCTGACAAAAATTCATTGGTTTGATGTAAATATTGTAAAATGTTCTCTTGTGGATCATCATCTATAGGAATATGTAATAACTTATAAGGTGAGCTTCTATATTTTGATGGTAAATCTTCTCTTATCACAGATACAATGTTTTTTATACCATATTTTTCATCAAGATCAATCTGTTTGACAAACGGGTCAATATTTGATAAATAAATACCCCCTAAAATTCTGTATATTCCTTGACGTTCAGCTTCTGCTTTTAATGTTTCACTCATCTTCAAATATACTTGTTAAGTAATCAAACAAAAATATTTCAATAGACTTCAATTACCAATCAGTATATAAGTGTCAGAAAGGAAAAAATCCATTTCATTTATAATCAAATTTGATGTTCTAATGAAGGAAATGAAATTTTTATGCAAAATAAAAATTTTATCTGCGTACATATTTCCGTTGAAGGACTTACTTCGTTTGGAAACACCGCGCCAGAGGGGAATCTGGTCAGGATTTTGGCTGGAAGAGTGTAGCATCTGCATGGACTCTCAGCCGATGACAGTCAAATATTGCACCCTCTTCTCCGCAATCTCTGCTCTCGATACCGCCATCATCTACAAAACAGACCACCAGCCTATTCAGATAAAGAACAACTTTGGTGAATAAATAGAAAAGCGTTTCAGATTATAACTTTACTCTTTTACAGAATATAAACTCAATTGGAATGTTCTTAAATATTACCATTAAGGATATTTATATAATTTTATAAAATTAAGCAATCTTTATTTCACTTTTTTTGAAAAGCCAGTAGTTCTTTCGTATTTTATCCCTCTCTTCAGCTAGAACATCATATAATTCAATAGCGTCGGAATTATGACCTGCTCTCTTAAACAGCTCAGCACGTAGTTCAATTGCATAATTAGATAGCTTGGGTCTATTACTGAGATCACTGTATTCTTCAACAAATTCCTCTAAACCATTTAATTTATCATAACCAAAATTATCCAGTATACCAGATAAGTAGTTCCAAGAAGATGGATTTTGTGGAGAGGATTCAATTGATAACTTGAGCAAATCAAATTCTTCATCGATTATACTCTGATCTATTTGCTTCAGTTCACTAGAGGTGTTTCCTCTTAAAGCATTTCCAAATCTAACAAAAAAACGATGATTCCATGCTGAATTGTTTCTTACATCTTCTTTTATTCTCTGAAGGGTAAAGTCTAACTCTATTGGAGAATTATACAATTCAAACCTCTCAACTAACCATCTTCTATAACTCCAAACGTGATAGTTCTTAGAATCATCGTTGATCATAGCCTCAATCAAAGGATATTCTATGTTTACTGAATAATTATATTTCTCTTTGTCTTGTAGCATTAAATCGACAAGAAGCTGCTTGTAATGCCATATCTGATAGTTTTTGATATTGTCAATAGCAACTTGTTCACACCATTCAAACTCTTTGTTCAAGTCAACACCAATTTCTTTCACAATGTGATAACGATACTGCCAAACTGTATAATGTGCAGAGACTTGATCTATAACCACTTCTGTTAAATACAAAGCTCTCTCAGAGTATTCTTTGTTTTTCATAAGTCTTCTCAGTATTCCCAATGCCTTTTTGTATTCATCCGAGTAGAGAATTTTGCAGAGTATAATGTCTTGTGTTGGATCTTCGTCTAATGATATTGGCTCAACATCGTCGTAGTTGTACTGTGGGGCTGATTCTTGGTCATTTGATGGCTCCATCTTGAAATAACTTTTTAAATATTGACAAACAATGATATTAATGAATTATAAGAAAACAAAAATTATTAAATTTGAAATGCAGGATACATCCGCTTACTTATATACTCTGTCTTTAGAACCTGATTTGAAACATTCAACCGGTTTCTCTATTGAAATGGAACCAGAAGATGTGAAGCAAGATCACCATCAGATCTCAGACTATAATTGTTTCCTTTTTGAGATGCTACAATAAAGTGGGTATAACATCCATACACCATTGAATTTTGTTTAGTTGAGTCGACTATTCCATAAAGATCTTTTATTACAAAGGAATTTGATCTATTAAAGAATCAGTAAAGTTTACAAAAAATTTCAGTAATTACTGTTCTAATCGTTTAAAAAGGGAATAATTATGATATCATTAAAAATTATGTAGTCATTAAAAGAATTAATACAGATAACAGATCGAAAGAAATAGAATAAGAAACAAAGTAAAAAGAAATAATTAAAATATGAAAATGCCAGACTTAAACCAGTAAGATAAAAGTATTTTTTTAGATAGGGAATTGAATAAACAAACAAAAATATGGAATACATAACCAAAACTTTTGAAAGACAAAATTAATTAATTAAACAAAAAGGAAACAGCCAGTACAAGTACAATGCAATGCAATAATTATAATCTATAAGAGTTTAGTATAAGTATCTGAAATCTGGATGTAAATCACCAGCTAAAACTCTTTGTCTATCAGTTAATTGGTTCCATTTTTCTCTGTAACCTTCAGATTGCTTTTGTTTGTTACGGTAGTAAACTAAACCAAAGTATAACATATTCATAACGATGGAGAAACAGACAAAGGCAATACCAATGGATAAACCTTTGACGTATCTTGGAGCTTCATTATTTGGGAAAATGAAAGAGGCAATAATACCACCAATGTTACCGAAACCAACAATAAAAGCGGTACCAACACCTTTTCTTAAATGACCGGCAAAGTTCAATGCAAACCAACAAACAATTTGTGGCATGGCGGTATAAAGACCCATAGCAGCTAAGAAACAACCACCGTATTTAACGTGATATGATGAACCTTCAGCTAAAATCATAGCTAAACCAGCAACAGCAATAGCACTGGCAAGTAAAGCAAATGGGAGTCTCTTACCTGTTTTATCAGAAATAAAGGCTAGACCAATGGTAAAACCGAAAGCACAAAGCCATGGGTAAATAGAGTGTCTTTGAGCTTCCATAGCAGTGTAACCTAAACCTTTAATAATAGTTGGGGCAAAGTAGGCATAACTGTAAGCTGGGATAATGTAACCAAAATATGAAAGAGCACCAAGTAATAACATTGGTTCTTTAAAACATTTGCAAACATCTCTAATTGTGTTATGAGTTTCGAAACCAGATGATCCACTGTAAATTTCTAATTTTCTTTTAATAAAAATTTTTTCATTATCACTTAAAAATCTGGCTTGTTCTGGGAAATCAGCAATAGCAAAATATAAGAAGAAAGCTAAACCACAAGTGAAAGCACCTTCAATGACGAAAATCCATTGCCAAGCAGATAAACCATGAACGCCATCTAAGTCAGCAATTCTGTAAGCTAAAGCACCAGCACAACCACCACTTAAACAAGTACAAGAGAAAAAAGTTGAAAATCTCTTCTGCGACTCTCTTTGAGAATAGAAATTAGCAAGAATATAGAAAATACTTGGGAAAAGACCAGATTCAAAAATACCAAGTAAGAATCTACAAGCAACTAAACCACCAAAATTCTTAACAAAACCCATACCAATGGTAACGGCACCAAAGAATAAGATTAAGAAAAATAACCAAATGTGAGGCTTAACAATTTTTAAACAGTAATTTGAAATAACTTCAAAGACAATATATGGAACAAAGAAAACAGTTAAAGCAGTGTTGAACTGTTGACCAACAAGACCAAGATCTTTTTCAATACCATAAACTTTAGCATTTGAAATATTAACTCTATCTAAAAATGCAAGGAAATAAAGCAAACAAAATGGAGGAACAACACAAATATCAATCTTCCACATTAACTTTTTGTGGTTAATACCCATTTCTTGGGCAAGAGCTTCAACTTTAGCTTCCTTTTCAGAAAGTGGTAAAGATAAATCAGCACATGGATCTATTTGTTCATTATTGACAGATGATTCTTCAGGAACTAAAGAATTGTCGTTAAATTTCTTTTCTTCGATACTTTCGTTTGACGAAGACATTTTATTATAATATTATAATATAAAATATAAAATATACGATGAAAATTTATAATCGATTCTTATAAAACAAAAGGCAAGTTAGTTCATTTTTTAAAAAAGTGGAGTTTCTAATTCATTTATAGGAAAATCCAAAAGCAAAAAAAAAAGAGTTATAGTAGTACAGAGGTGAAATATCGAAGATGGGTGAATGGATGGAGTAACCATATTTGAAATTGTAGTTAAACATGTATGAACACCAATAAAACAATTGATGCAACAAAGACATTATGACTGAAACTCTACCTCACAAACCGGGACAGGTGCTCTGGTACCAAGATTTGGTGCATAAACGTGCATAATCAATGTGAGTGCTTACTAGTTTTCTGAGAGCTGCAGGAAAAAACAAGCGAAACACAAGCAAAGTAAAATTAAAGCGGAGGCATGTTTAAAGCTAAACATACTTTTCTGTATGCTAAGAGAAAAGTCCTGTCTGAGGTTCCGAATAAACGGTGAAATCTTCTCCAACTTTGCGGTTTTAGCTGTCAAGTTATCCAAGCTGTTATGAGTAATACCTGGGTTACACTTTAAAGTGTTTGCGGTACGGGCCTTTTACCATTGTGTACAGTGTATGCTCCGCCGGTAAGAGCTGACATTTTCCCCAGAACCGGCTTTTGTAACAATAAATTTAGGCACTTACCGCATATACATCCTATAGTTCTCTACTCCGTTCTTAGAATACAAGAGCGAACAAGGCCCTTTTCAGCAACTAACAGGACTTTCAGGATCCTTAACAGGCACAAACGATATATATCGAGATCCGTTCGACAATTTCCGTAGAATATTCATTGTCTTTTCAAAACTCAATCATTTCATAGTTCGTCTTAGCGTCGTTGCTTTATCAGAGAGTGAATTACAATAGACTACATTCAAACGAACTTTTGAAAACTGAATCAAGAATAAAAGAGCAGAGGGTAGTAAAAAGCCAAAAACTACAACTAAAAATATGTGCAACTATTTTCCATAGATATGAGGAAGTGAATGACACGATTTAACTTCTGGAATCCCAAGATCTCGAAGCTAGAGTAATTTTCATTTATTGTGTATGTTTTTCTTTCCTTATATAAAATTTTCAAAAGCGTATCCTATTTTTTCTTTTAGTTGTGAATCTAACAAGTAAAGAGACGATCACACATATTCTGAGATCTATAAATTTTTATTAAGCAGAGGTACATTGTATTAATGGGCATCGCATCAAGTCAAGACTATTTTTTTTCATAATTACTGGTAGTCATGAATAAAATTCCTATCCATATCTTCCTCGTATGACCAGTGTCCATAATTTTTTATCATCGTTTCAAGCAAATTCACAGAATTCATCTGTGGAATCTTCTAACAAAAGTGATGAACATTTTTTTATTGTCATACTGAAGTGAAGAAAGACAACGCTAAAGCAAAAGAAGGACAGGGAGACAGAGAGTCCGGACAATAAAGGTTTAAAGCTTTCCTGAGGACTTTGTCTGCATGCATGCTTTTTCTCCTACAGCGGACCATTTTTGCCTATGTGACCACTAGCATTGTACTCTCCCATACTTTTCTTAGTATGATTTTTATATGGTTACTTTATATTTACAAAAGATTATATATACTCTTGAAGTAAAATAAAGAAATCATCATTATACCAAAGTCAAATAAGTAATGTCAACTTACCTAGTTAGTTACCTCCAGGCGGGACACCCAAAGTGTTCCTTTGAAATAGATTAAAGAGCGAGATTAGAAAAAGCGGACCCTCTCTAACCCCTGCCCCTCCTCTGTATAAGCTTTATGTGGGGAAGCTGGCTGGAAATGAAAACTAAAATGTAAGCTGGCTGTAGTTACTCCGGTTGAGGAAACTAGTCTAGTAGTGGCCTGCGCTTTATCCGGTGGTCCACGACCGACGCACCTAGGGCGTAGGTTAGTCATAATTCTCAGCCAGTTAGTCATAACCCTTAGTCATTATTCTAAACAACGCACTCAAATATGGAGAGGCACAAAACAGGGTGCATCCAGGGTACAGGCTATGAGTGACAGCCACAAAGAAACAGGGCCGGCTCAGAGTTGGATCGTGGAGTGTTCAGGCAGCCAAACAATACAAAACTCCATGTCGTCTAGGGAACAAAATATCGGTCCGCGACTCAGGCAAGAAGAGCCTCTTAGGGGCCAGGAGACTCTGTATTTCAGGACAGGAGCTGGAACAATAGTTTGTGTTGGAACAATAGAAAAACAATTGACCCGAAACAATGGATAAATTTCCATTGCGTAGGAAAATACACTTTAATTTCATTTTTACTAATACTTAAACATTTCATACAGAACTTTGCAATTACCTGAGCAAAAGATGCCCCGGCAAATACCTGTTTCGTCTGTCTGTGACTTAAATGGGTCCCCCACCCATCTGGTGTCTTATTGGTGAAGAGGGGAAACAAACACTTACAGTAGACTCTCTGTATTAAATCTTCTGGCAAACAGTCCCCCATAACCATAGTAGTAAATGACCAACCACCCCCTTCTTTATAGGCCAAATAATATTTAACTTATTAACTAATGAGCTTTCACTACAACTCTCACAAACAGCTAATTAAGTAAATACTTCTATAACATAATATTTAATGTTAATAATATATGTGCAATTTTAAATTAATTCCCATCTATCATGTATTATATTGAATGGTAGTGGTAGTTCCCAACAAAACGGTCAAAAAGCTATTGTGTGAGTGAGTGGAGAACAAGAGGCAGGTGAAAATTTTTGCAATTTGCAAATATGTATGTACTCTGTTGTATACTCTGTTGTATGTACACTGTTGTAAAACAGAAAAAAAGACAATAGCCTGTAAAAATGTAGGTGGCCCAATGGCAAAATTATAAATCTGCCCATGTCGACAAAGTTGAACAAACAATCAAAATAGAAAAAGATATAACAACGCTGTGCTCACTCTTCTGCATTGCATGATATACCTTTTAAAAACGGACAGGAGAAAAACGAAAAAATCAGTCATTCACAGTACTTTTTTTCAATCTGTGAAAATTTCTCGGTTTCTGCCAATTCTTATGTGTAAATAATACTAATTAGGCCACTGGAACACCGTTACAGGAGAAATGTGAAAATGGATGAAAGGGACTTTGCAATATTGCTACTTTGCTATGGGTCAACAGAAGTAATTAGCTGGACTTGTATTATTAATAATTGAAACTGTGCACCACTTGGATATATTAAAATTAATAATAATAGTTGTAGTAGTAATAAGAAAATGTCTTCATAGTGAATATGACAAGTATATAATAATATATATAGACAGACAAAAGTTTATAAGTCTAAACGAATAATATAACTATGTCTATGTTTAAAAGTAAAACAACTCGACGTATATAATATTTGGAAACTCAATCTTTTTAATCTTCAGGGGAATATGAGTCCTTTTTATATAATTTACAGTCCTTTTAATATTCAGCCAGGGTACTATAGTTATGGTAGTTTAATCAAAGGCTATATGCATGATTATAAGCTGATCGATAGCCGTTATATAATTTATTTTAAAAAAATTGTTAAATATCACTTTTATTTGTGGTTATTGCCTTAAGCTTTACACGGTAATTTATAGTAAATTACTATAAATGGCTCTATTTCGTTTTGAAATAATAATCTGAATAATGCACGATTTGAAGTTCCTGCCTTTGGCTGCCTCCATCGTTTACCGAAATTTGGCTTTTTCTCAGTTCCGTATCCCGATCCGGGTCTGCACCGCTGTTACGTGTCAATACCCGCAACTACTCTGCGGGAAGAAGAACCTCATTGCGGAAGGCTTTCAGGGCAATACCAAGGTTGCCATAGCACTGTGGCGTCTGCAGCTGGAGCCTTGACGCACTGGTACTGTACTGGCGCAACATTATCAGATGTTTTCAGCTCACTAGCATTACCATCAATAACCGCGCCCACTTCTTCTCTATTTCTATTTCTATTTCTATTTCTATTTCTTTTTCTATTTCTATTTTCTGGTGTTGTTTTGTGTACATCTTCCGTCTCTTGACTGTCTCCAGATAAGATTAATTAAAATCAGTTATGAAGCAGCATGGGAATGATAATATATTGGGCTCAAATTGTAATGCAAATATAAAAGTTTAAATACAAATACAAATCATGGAAAAATAGAATTACTATAAAGTTATATATCAGTAAACTTAATTTTTTTGGAAATGGCTGTTTCATTAAAACGTAGATATATTTATCAAGTGCTAATTTTTTTCAAACATAATATTACATTTCAATGGTAATCTTCAATAAGTAGCTTAATATTCGTATCGGTTCCTTTACGGATTGTGTTTAATAGGTTTAAAGTGATTTAATCTTTCAATTAAATACACCAGTGCACCAACATTTACAAATTAATTGGAATTTGTTTCTTTTTTAATTTAACCAGTGGGAATACTGCTGGAAGTGCTATATCATTGTAGTGAATGTACCAGAATGAAATGAACCAACTAGGGATAGGGATGTGTGATATTCAATGTAAGGACTCCAGAAGTGAAAATGAAGAGAAAGAGAAAGAGAAAGAGAAAGCGGGTGGTGCGGAAGAAGGCACAGCAGCGGGCGATGCTACGTTAGCCTCAATTCCAAAAACTGTTCTCAGCATTTGCGGTTAGTCTGTGTTTTGTGGAAAACGCCTCGCTCCGTCGGCAACTCCAGAAGAAAAAAGACGATGCCACAGAATGTCAATCCATTTAATTGCCTACCACCGAAAAGCCAGGATCCGTTTTATATCTATCTAATGTCTTCTTAGAATACATAATTTCCCCTCAGAGAGAGTAAAGTTTTATAATGACTGACGTCTTTTGCGCGGTTCACATAAAGATAACTGCTTGCATCTTTAAAAAAAACTACTCACTGTTGTTGTTTTTTGTTTCACTAATCCATACCCCCTCACACAATGCTAGTTAAGATGATACACCTCTAACAGCACAGTCCCAAGTTACTGTGCTTTAATTATCATCCCGGATATTGTAGAAACAACTTCATTTTAACGAAAATGGAACTTTCAATTTCTTGCTCATGGCACTCTCCTGAGAAGTCTGCCTGATGGCTTGAAAGTACTCTCTTCCAAGAGAACCAACACCTAGCTGACGGGTGCGTTTTAACCTACGCGATGACAACAATGGCGGACGGTTGGGGCTCTTGTTAAAGTGCGTGCAATCTTCTCTGCGGCGATTTAGAAATCCTGCATCCGTTTTCTTCTCCCGCGTTTCATGGACTGCATTCCATTAATAAGTCATCTAAGCCTGCAATATTCTTCGGCCATCGCACTGGTCACAATTCCTTTAGCGCGTAAGCAGGGTAGCTGCCAAAACCAACGCCGCCTGGAGTGCAGGACGTGAAGTACTGTTGGCAGGCAGACAGGTTTTTGGGGCTCTTTGATATTTTTGACTGTTTCCGTTTAGGCACCATGGCAGAGTTGGAAGTCCACCCAACTCTTTCATGACGTGTTTCATTATACATAAAAGTACTTGTGATGTTTGCTTGATTTCAACCCTCTCTACAGCTTCCAGTTTTTTTAATAGAAGCTATAACACTAGGGAAGTTAAAAATAAACAGAAAGTAAAAGATTCTGGATCCCACAAATACCAGATCTAAATATATTCTATATTTTCCTTTTAAATTTGTTGAATTGTTTCAACTGCATAGATTAAATGGCTTCTAAAAAAATGGAAATAAGAATAACCTCTTATTTGTCCAATTTTTTTTTGCTCAAAATTCCTTCACAACCATAAATAAAAGACTCACAGGTATTATGAGAATAATAATTATATAACGCTCTTTTTTATCCACAAAGCCAGGTGGTTACTTCAATTCCGATTATTTGACATTCTCACCACAATTAATTAAACTAAATGAAACAATAATTCCGGACAATAGTGTTCTAAATAACAAAACATAGACAACTTTCATTATTGTTCCATATTGTTATTTACGATAACTGCTTCAATATATAAGGTGGTTGTATTCACAGAGCCTTAAATATAATATTACCGCAATAATAATTAGCTTTATTTTACAGATGAATAACTTAATTTTTCTTTTTAAATTGTCTCTATATATCACGTTGCCCACTCCTCCGTGTTTTCCTTTTTGCAGTCCTTTTTTTCAGTTCAATAGAAGCCGTGACGAAAATCGTTAAATAACATTAGCCACCTTAACATTAAAAACCTGATAATTTAAATTAAGGGTATTCACGTTTTGAAAAAGAATAATAATTATTTTTTTCTTTCAAGAAACAAATAATTGAAGATTCTGGGATTGTCGTACAACAATAAAGCAAAAAGGACAGCAATCTTTGTTTTAAATTATGAAACTGCTTTCTTAGGCAAAACCAGGCTGCCAAAATTTTGTGGTTCATCGTACAATATTATTAATTATCTTGTGTTGTTCTTACTATTTAAACAATTTACACAATATGGAGCTTGTATAGAGATTTCAAATTACTTGGAAAGAGTTGTAAGCTTTATTTTATCAATCCATCTATCTTTGGAATCTATTTTTTCAATGTAAAATAGTTACTTTGCCTTTGTCTACTAAAAAAAACGTTTCACAGTTTTATTGATATACCTTTGAGGATTAACTATTCTCCATTCAATTTGATCTACCGATGTGATGGAAGCAAATATTATTAGAAAGTTTAGAAAAAAGTTTTACTTTCTGGTATTATCCAGCAGTTACTCACTAAATTTTACCTTTTCACAAGCAAATCTAATCTTCTATTAAATTCATAGCTGTATTACCAATGATATAAAAAAATTATCTTTATATTTTTTAGCATAATAACTAATGTATGTAAGCAAAACTGAATCATAATTACTTTTTTTCCTACTTGTACTACAATAATTTAAGTAGAACATTTTTTTTATATTAATAACTAATGCATTCAAGCAACTCTATAAAACTCTAATTTACATAATTATACAACATGAAGAACTGGACTTGGGTATATTTGTTTTTGTCTCAGTTTTTCTAACGACACCATCTCTCGTATTGCTCTTTCTTCCTTGTAATTGATGAATGGAAACACGAGAAGGTTTAGAAGAGAGATGTTCATTTAATAGTTCCCTATTAAGATCATCTCTTGTCTGTTCAACACTCTTTTTAACTGAAGAGCTTTCTCTAATATTTTCTGATTTTGAATTCTTCACCTTTTTATTATTGATACTTTCAGAACCATATTCACAAATCTTTTGGGAAATAAAGTCAATATTATAGGAAGATTTTGAACTACATTCAATGTATTCAATACAACCTATTTCCGCACTAGTCGATTTACCATTGTCAAGTGAGACTTGACGCTCACAATCGAGATCATTTTTACAACCGATCAACAATATTGGGATACTGCTATCAATACCAACTAAATTCTTTAATCTATCATGCATGTAGACTGCAGTATCTAATGATGATTTATCAGTTATTGAAAAGACAAGAAGAAAAATATCTGTTCGTGAGAACTGTGCTCTCCTGCTTTCGCTGTAATCATCACATTCAACTGTATCTAATATTTGTACGTCATAATTTTTGCCTTCATAATTTATTTCTCTTTTGTATGTATCTTCAACTGTAGGGTCTAAGTCTTCATCAAATAATCCATCGGTAATACTCATTGTTAATGATGATTTACCACATCCTATGGCTCCTAAAAGACATACATTTATGGCTGTGGAATTAAGAAACTCCATCATTTTTTATGGTTTTTTTTTCCTAAAACAAATAATCTATTTTCTGAAACGGGACTTATTTTATTTTGCCTTGGGTGCTTAGTTTCCGTGTTTGTATCCCTTTGTATAAGTAATAAATGCTTTAAATGTATTGTTTACTTACTATCCTATGAACTATAGTTATTTTTTTCTGAGCAGATAGAAAGTATTAAATAACCTTTGATGTATATATACTATATTCTCTGCAAGGAAAAGCCTGATATTAATACAATTAATTTCTTGTAGATATGTGGTATGTCTCTATGAGGAATATATATTTATATTTATATATATATATATATTAATAAGAATAAAATAACTATGACCTAATAGATGCCTAATTTGAAAGTGTATTTCCTTTCTGAAAGAAGAAAAAAAAGATGTAAACTCGAACATGAATAGGATAAAAAAAGGGAAAAGAAGTGTATATATAACTTCTTATGTGGATTCGCAGATTCTGTACTATCACAATATCGCACTGCAGCTTCATTTGAAACCAAGACAGACACTAAAACACGCCGAGAGAAACAGGCCAGGCAAAACAAGCAGGAGAAACAAGCCAGGAAAAAAAAAGCCAATTAAAGTTTCCAGGCCTGGCTCAATTTGGTTATAATTTTAGCACGTCGCTTTTGAAACAATGCAAATTTAGACAGGTATCAATGAAACAAGAAACGGACAAACAACGGTTCTGAGGTGTGAGGCACGACGTATATTAACTAGAAATAGCAGCGGCCGTGAGAATGAAACTCGGCTAGAAAAAGAGATAGACTCTGCGGAAGACATACATCATAGACTGAGAGCTTCTTATTAGATGTACTTGTCTTGTGTCTAATGCAAAACATTTGATTATTTCCTTATTGTTGTTTAATTGTTTTAGCTGTTGCCGTTTTTCTATAATCAGAACCAGTGAATATACAACTTGCAATTAGTATTAATAACATTTTGTTTTTTTCCATTTTTATGCATGATGCAAGAAAAAGAAATTCTAAAATATTGTCTGAGGAATTAACAGTGTGACATAAACTATAATTACGTGATATAGAAACAATCTCTATGATGCGATTGGGAGGTTACGAGCCGCACATAATACACAGTGTACAGTGAGTACAGACCAGGGTGGTCAGAGCAGGGTGGTCAGAGGCAGAATTACATAGTGGATTGCTAGATAATCAAACATTCATCACTCCATAAAGTTATGAAGAAAGATTCCTTACGAGAAATTTCTTTGGTTACACATTATAGTTTGCTTCTAAAGTCTAATGAAGAGTGCGAACTGTCGTTTCTAGAAGACTCCAAAAAATGACATTCTTATTATAGAAAGAATTGGTGAAATAGATACGGTGCAAATATATGAGAATCAAATCATGATATTTAACCACGATTAAGCTGCTTGTTAATATTCGCTCAAAGACATTTGCATGCAAACAGTTTTAAATATATATCCAACAGAAGGTACCTGGCGTCAAAAAGATATCTCTGTGTACCAATATGTAGAAGCTTGAGATAACCGCTGTTCATGGTTCTACCACTTTATGCGGCCTTTTACGCTATTTCCTATGTTCCAAGACTCCCAAGACTCTGAACTCAAATACCGAATCTGCATGGTGAAGCATCAGTCTTAATATTTTCAAAAATATTGTCCACGACAACAATTAGTAGTAGCCATTCCAATAAAATGCTCAAAGTAAGAACCTATACATAAGTAAAATATCGGATGCCAAATTATTCAATGACACTGAAAATTTAACTGTTTAAAACCGAAACTCTTTATTTATTTTACAAAAATAAATTGTCCTGTATTTCAAAAATATTAGGGCATAAGGTGTTTTTGTTTTCTGAACAACCTTCTATTTTCACAGACTTTCATTTTTTCTTATTTCTGGGTGCACTCTCTGCCAAATAAGATGGAGCACATCTAAGTATTAAAACTTTGTTTAAAATTAACAATGGATCTCTTTTCTGCCTATTCAGTTGGTCAATAAGATCAAATAAAAAAAATGAAAATTTTTACTGATGTTGAAATATCTACCTATCTGGAACAAAACAATTTTAAACAATATTTGCTTGACTGTTTCAAGATAGGCAGGTAGATCAGAATGAAGGATATAATATTTCAAATCACTAAACCATTGACAATACGAGTAATAACCAAAAGGAAATTTCTTTTTTGATTGTTTTGCTTCAGGAAACAAGAAAAACCTTCTGCATCTTGAACTCTTCGAGTGGTTTAGCCTCTAGTTTTTTTAACCAAACACAAGCTTATGCCGTGTGGAGATTTTTGTTTTAAAAAAAGAAACGAGAAAACAATGTAATGAAGGAGAAAAACTGAACAATGAATTTTATATGCATGTCCCGCAGACTAAATGCAACGAACCCACAGAAGAAAAACTCGCTGCCTTCGGATGCTGTGAGAAAGCAGGAACCAACCATAGGAAAAAGCCAATCTTCATAGTAGAGTAGGGTATCTAGAGTTAGAATATTTAGAGAGAAAGGAAAGAGGCCCCCCCCAGTATATACGCAATAGAACCATGTATGGCGCCTAAACTTAATTTTTCTTCAGCTCCCCTTAGTCTCTGTGATTATTTGATATTCACGCCCATACACAAGTGTTTGACTTTCTATAAAAGAGACTCTGCCCACATCCCAAATAAAAACAACACGATGCAGAATATTGGATCCGAATTTGTTAGGTCGTTTCCACTTTCCGTAACGCCACGATCATCCGATTTTCTACATGTAAATACATTACAAAAAATTTGAACTTTAAAAATTTTGTGTTCACCATGGTGAGAACTTTTCTGCTTCTTTTTTTCATGTATAAGAAAAGTTTCAGTCTTTGAAATCCTCCCATTTTCTAGTTTTTGTTCTCACACGGGATATGAACCTGACGAGGCCACTTGACTACAACGGTTAAATGTTTAATACTGTTGCAAATCTTTTCCGCATTTTGAGATGACATCTATTACTCAAATTAAGCCTATCTTCGACCCTTCTATATATATTTAGAATAAATAGCATCTGTGTTTGCACCTGTTTGAAATCCATGTACAAAAATGCACCTTCAACGGTTTATGCAGCACACACATTCCGAACATATTGACTGCATATATCTACATTAAATTGCATAATAAGGAAATAGCGCTTTTTTTACATGTTTTGAGTGAGAGTAAACAAAAGGGGGAGTGTGTGACTGTGTATACAATCACTGCGAACACACACACAGGGAGAAAGAAGCATACAAGTAGCCCTTCATCAAATAGCACATCTTTTTTTTCTTTCTCTTTCTTTTTTCTCTCTGGGAAAAATAATCACTTTAATTATCTATAGAAGATACTGTAAATAGTACTAGGAGCTAAAAGCAGCTTTTGTTGAAATTTTTGACTTCACACAGAATTAGATATCGCACAGAATTACGTTAGAGAACATGTATCGACTACTGAAACTCATAGAAAATGCGTGATATTTTACTTCAGAGTCAAAAGTTTTTCATTATTGTGGGTTCCAATCTATCGTTAAATTCAGAATAATAATTCTATGCAAAAGAGAGAAAATTTTCCCCAAAATCGACCCGAACCTGAAGATATTCTTTTACTTAAATTTATTCCCTCAAAAAGTAGATTAAACTATGGCATATAAGTTTATCATATATTTAATAGACAACCTGCTTGAGTATGTTTACAATTTAGGCATTTAACACGTGCTGCACTGTCTACATCTACGAAATCAAACTTGTCACTTTTGTTTAACGCTATATTGTTATCAGGTTCTATTTGTCTAAAATATCAAATTACATTGACCTTAGCAATAAAAAGATACTAGCAAAATAACGTTTGCCTACTATTAAATTTTAAAAGGCTTTTATGCACATAAAATACAAAATCGGGTGTCTCATCACTTTTGTCATGTTTTATATGAATTGTATTAATTAATGGAATCTGATGACAGAACTCTGCCACTTTAAATGCCGCATATAAGAATCCCATCTAAAACTCACGATACTCCTCAGTGTTCAAATTTACCACTTTAGAAGTTCACAATTTACCATCTATCTTTTTAGCTTACTGCAAGCCCAAATTATTCGCAGAAACATAAAGCGAGAGGAAAGCAGGAAAGGCAAAAAATGCAAAAAATGCAAAAGAGCAATATTTTAATTTTACAACTTTTGAAAGCCCCAAAAGATTAAGAAACAGATTAAGGATTTTTTAAAAACCACAAGCTACTGGTTCATAGCTTTGGAGAAATACCACCACCACTCACCACTTAGCTGAATTTTTAGTGCGCTTGCATAAACAGCCATGATTATCGTTTCACAGCCATACTCTCGTATACGTATAGTATCACTCAAACCACAACAGTTACAATATAAAATACCTTGTAAATTTCAAGAGAATATCTAGTATTTGACATAGTGATAATGAACCATAATGGAGGGTTTCATACTTTTTGAAACTGCTTACAACAGATAAAGAGATATACGGGCATACACGATACCGCCAGACCCACTAGTGGAGGCAGCAATGAAAGCGTCTTTTCAATGTTTCCGTGAATAGACCGAATGCGAGATACTTCATGTGAAAATCTGGAGATTCCGAGCTAGTATCTCCTAGGATACACGAGATAATATCAACATATATATTTGCATATACCTGTAATATATCCTGATAATCAATCCTATTTTAGTGGACCTGCATTTTTGGGGAATTAATTTCCATAAGTTGTAAAGTTCGTTTAAGATCGCTCTTAAACGACATCCTATTTTGTTATATGAGAATAAGAATAAATAAAGGAAAGAGAAAACCCTTTTTCTGTCAAAGGAGTAAGAGACCTAACTAGTGATTTATAGTGTAATTATTTTCTGACATTCCCTATGGAAGTGAAACAAGTATGCATGGAAGTGTGCTTTCTTTGCATATTACAGTTATAGTTTACAATCACGTCATACAGAACGCATAATAAAACCTTTAGCTTTCAATAACGGGTTGAAGTCAGCAAAAAATCTAACAATCGTAAAAGAGCAATCTTTTGAAAACAAAAAGAAGTGAATTTCAAGCTTGCGTGTTTAATTTTAGTTATAATGTTCATAATGCTGATTAATATATTAAAGTGATCTGTGGTAGAATTAAACCACATAATTATCACTGGAAGTACATAACTATAAAAATTTTATCCACATAAAAATTGTTATTAGGTGCTAAAAGAGGCAAAGAAAATAAAAATAATGAAATAAAATACGGAAAAGGTAGAAACGAAAATAATAAAAAAACTTATAGTAAACGGTTAAAAAATAATGTTTAGCGGTCACAAAATTTTAACAAACCATTCAATATTTTCGCAACAACTTTTGAAAAGTTTGTGAGAACCTTCATTACGGACTAGTTTGATATAACAACCTTTGAACCCGTATTCTGCGCCATCTTGATCTTCGATATAGATTGTAACCGTCAGCTCCCTTTCATCAGAATCCAATACAAACACGGTAATCGAGTTACCTTTTGGCCCATTATCGATGTTCATAATAGTGATGCTTGGCCTAACATCAAATTCTTTAATAAGAGCATCTGACGCTTCTGCACATGTTAGAGTAGTTGATTCAAACCAGTGTTCATTGAGCTTAAAGATACTCTTTCTTCTCTTTGGGAAACCACCATTAATGTTATTTTTAGTTTCGGATTGTACTTGAACTGGAGCAGCCATTGAATTTGTTTTATAATACGATGGTGGTAGCGGTTTCACATAATTGGTATTACTAAGAACTGGAACTTCTTTTTCATTAGGTTTAGAAAGTGAAGTAAATAGTCTTTTAAACCAACTTGGTCTAGTACTTTCATCAGTAGAATTTTGGTTTCCAGCTGTTGTTTGATTTGATTTTGGTTTTGCTTTCCTTTTAGTTGACAATTTTCTATATAATGCAGTCTTTTCGTTATTGGTATTATAAATATCTGGACCCTTGATAACAACATTACTTTTATTATTTGGGTTTGGTAAGCCCATAGGGGTATGTGATTCAGTAGTGCTTTTATTTCTCTGTAGTGATTTCACTTTCTCATCAAAGTCACTTGAGACAGGAGGTGGAGGTTTACGAATTTTTGTTTGTGTACTTGTAGTTGTCTGGCCTATCTCAGCATCTTTGACCTTATTAGTAATCTTATTAGACTTATCATTTGAGTCGTCATTAGCGGATACCAATAAAGCGGTAGGAGCATTCTGTTTGCCATCTTTATGTTTTTGAGATATTGGTGTCTTTAAGACTGTTTTTTCAGTATTCGAATTTTCTAAATGCTGATTTTTAATATTTTTTAATTCTTTTTCTTTTTCCTTTTCTGGAGTCACAAATAATTTATTATTTCTGGCTTCAAAAGAACCTTCTTCATCAAAATCATAATTTGAATTTGAGTTATGAGTCAATGAAAATCTGATTGCAGGAAATTGTTGTTCAGTAATATTCAATTGTGATTCTTGAGTAATACGCGAATGTTCATTGAGGTCATCTTCTGCATCTTTAAATCTATCGTCATATCCATCATCTGTAACATCAGTATCAACAGTATTTTTAAACTTTACATTCTCCTTATCACTGCTACTCTTCTTATTTTCAGCACTATAGTTTCTCTTATCTTCAAAATAATTAGTATTTTTCTTATCAACTGAATCATGAACAGGAACTTTCTTTAAAACTGTTTCTGTAAATTTAGAATTTGAATCTTCGTCATTTAATTCTTTAGAATTTATTTCCAGTTTCTCATTAATCATTTCCATACTGTTTAAATTAGTGGGTTTTGATATAGATGATTTTGATTCATCTTTATTTAAGTTTAAGGTACTATTATTGTTAACAGCAGCATTCGTGTCATTATTATTTCTTGAATTGTATTGAGAAAAAGTCAATGATGAATTTAAGAATGAGTTTAGATCTCTTGTAGAAGTTGATTTCGAGTTACCTATTGACGTACTAGAAAGTCTTGGTTTACCGAAAGAACCAATATGACGACCAATATTAGAATTTTTGGTGTTATCAGAAGTTTTTCTTGGTGTAAATGCAGATGTGTTATTTAGTGCATCAATTGAAGTTAAATCACCTAGTCTATTAACTTTAACACCAAATTTTGATAAGACCGCAGATGCACCATTTGAATCTAGTGAGACATTAGATAAAGATGAAGAGTCTACAGTTCTTTTAGGATCCAAAGTAGAGCCCGAAAATTGATGAGAATGTTTTTGGTAATCAAATTTTGAAGAGTGATACGAATCTTGAGCAGTATTTGACAATTTACCTGGTTTATCTAATGATAAAAGATTTGAGCCATGACTTGTATCTGAGTGATCAACTGAAGTTGTTGCGGTGTTAAAAGAATCTGTTGATTTTGTAGTGGATGTAGTTTGATATGATGCAGTACTAGTATGAGAAACTTTTCTTTTATTTAAGTCATTTTTAACATCACGGTCATTGATAATAGGATTAATTTCATTAGTCAAATCGGATAAAGTTAATTTAGAGTGAAGATCTCTTGTTGAACTAGTGATTTTTCCTAAAGATGATTTACTTGCCTTTCTATTATTATCAATATTTTTAGATAGGTAATTAGGATCATGATTTCTAGCTGCTAATTTCATTTCTAATTCTTTTAATCTGTTCAAAGTAATCAAAGAAGATGATTTAGAGTCTTCTGTAGTAGTGATGACAGCAGCAACAGGAGCTGTAGGCACAGCAGGTACAGCAATATTTGGTTTATTTGCATTTAATTTCAATTTTTCAGGATTCAACGAATCGTTATATATTTGAAAATTTGTATTAGTATTCGATGTTTTATTTGTAATTTCAGCTTCAATTTTTTTATCTTTTGTTCTAATTACGTCACAGTTTTTCTTAGAATTCTCAAGTATCATTGAATTATTTAATTCTTTTTGTATATCACTATTGGATAATAAAGATATTGGATTTTCATCAAAGATTGAATCGACTAAATATTTAAATTCTAATAAGTTATCTGGAATTTTAGGTAAATCTTTTGGATTCATTTCAAATTTTGTACTATTTTTTTTATTCCTAGTTGGTGAAATTAAAGATCTTCTGTTTGGTGATACTTGAGATTTAGTAATTGGAGATTTAGTCGTTGGTGATTTCTGTGAAATTACATTCTGCATCTGTTGTTGCTGCTGCTGCTGCTGTTGTTGTTGTACTTGTGGTAATTGCTGTTCTTGGGATTTATAAGTCCAATTAGTCTTTCTTTTTCTCATAGGACTTCTCTTTGGAGTTTCAAAAACGGAATTATTATTATCAACAGTTGGAGCAAGAGCAGGTCTGTTAATTTTTCTATTTTTATTTGAGAATGAAACAGACTTTTTAAACGAAGAAGAAGCTATTATTTGTGGATGGCCATCATGATTATTTTGAATATTAATCTTATTTGAGCTTCTTGATCTTAAAGGTTGTAAAGGTTGTCTTTTCCTTCTATTTGGAGAAATAGGTTGATCATTATGAGCGTTATTATTCATAGTGTTATTAGATTGCTGCTGTTGTTGTTGTTGCTGCTGCTGTTGTTGTTGTCTTGCAGTTTGATTATTACTTACATTTGTGAAACCAATACTGTTCAATAAAGATGAGTTATCAAAGATATTGATATTGTTATTTGTTGCTGCTGATGTTGTATTTACTGCTGTTCTATTTAGAGTTGAAGTTGTAGTTGTAGTTGTAGTTGATGTTGGAGCGATTGTATGAGCGATTACTTTATTAGGTATTTCCTTTATTGACGATTTAACAATGTTACCATTTTCATCATGAATTGTTGTTTTTATTACTGTACTTGCAGATTTAGGAATATTTGAAGTGGTTGAACGAGAACGTGAGTGCTGCTGCTGCTGCTGTTGAATGTAATGAGAATCATGGCTTGATCTGTTTAATCTTGAATCATCGTGACAACTAGTTGATGAGTGATTATGAATATTATAATAAGAATTATCATTATCATTAATATGATCTTTTTTATATTTTGATAATAAATGATAAAACATTTTTTCAGAATTAATTTTATTATTTTGTAGATTTTTCAAGATATCAGGAATAGGTAAACCATGCCATAAAGTTTGTAAATTATTTAATATATCTTCATCTATTTCTAAGATTGGTTGTGATAAATCAAGTTTTTCCAATGGTGAATTATTATTATTATTGTTAATATTGTTATTATTATTAGTATTTGTTGATTCTGGATATTTTTTTAATAATGGGTGATTTAATATTTCATTTATTTTAATTCTCTGTGTTGGGTCAACTCTTAACATTGACCAAATTAAATCTTTAGCATCAGGTGATAAACTTGAAGGCATATGAAATCTACCTGTTTGAACTTTTAATAATAATTTTCTAATATTTGGGTCATCAAATGGTAAATGACCAGATAATAAAGCGAATAAGATGATACCACAAGACCAAACATCACTTGGAGAACCATGATAGTTTTTACCAGTTACAATTTCAGGAGAAGCATAATGTGGAGAACCACAAGAAGTTTCTAATAATTTTTGTTTTGTCTCTAAAGCAGCCATACCAAAATCTGCAATTTTAATATTATGATCATTATCTAATAAAATATTTTCAGGTTTTAAATCACGATGACAAATATTATATTGATGACAATATTGAACACCTTTTATTATTTGTCTAAAATAAAAAATTGCTTGACCTTCAGTTAATCTTCCATTACGAATTAAAAAATCGAATAATTCACCACCTTCAACGTATTCTAAGACTAAATATAATTCATTTTGATTTTCCCAAACATCATATAAACCCATTATATTTGGATGTGATATTAACTTCATAATAATTATTTCTCTTTCTATACCATAAGGTAAACCATTTTGATCAATTTTTTGATTTCTTTTTTTCTTATTTTTTTTCTTATTATTCTTATTATTTGTAGTATTATTTGATTGATCTTGAAATTGATCTTGATCTTGATCATCATCATCATTTTTTATTATTGATTTAGGTATAATTTTAACGGCTGATAATTCACCTGTGACAGAATGTTTTGCTAATCTTACTCTTCCTGTTGAACCTTTTCCTAAAGTTCTTCCTAATTTCCAAGGGCCAATTCTATTTTCAGATTTACGCTTATTTGAAGTATTTGAAGCTTGAGAGAGTCTTTTATTTGCATTTGCTACACTTTCAACTACTTTATCCACTTGTTGCTGTTGTTGATTTTGATGAGAAGAGTTATTACTGTTTCTATTACTTGAAGAATTTGAAGATGCATTTGTGTGAACAGTTGAGAGTATAGTCTCATTTGTATCGTTATAAGAATAGTACATATCTTGATCGTTTATTGGGTATTCATTTGGGTGTACGATATTTGTTTCCATAACCTGTTGATAATTATGGGGTTGTTGATGATGTTGATGATGATATTGGTATTGGTGTTGTTGTTGTTGTTGTAGTAATTGCTGCTGCTGCTGCTGTTGTTGTTGTTGTTGATGATTATGAACTGCTTTTGCTGCAGCTTTAGTAGCAAATGAAGACGGCAAATATTGACGTTTTCTTATATCTATTGACATTGTTTATATATATGAGTATAATGGGAATGAGAAGATAACATGTGTATATATTTATAAATATGGAAATATCTATTAATTATATGAATTATATGAATTATATGAATTATATGAATTGATATGAATTGATATGAATTGATATGAATGATCTATAAACAAATGATAAAATTATTAATTTATTAATATAGTTTTAATATCAGATCAACAGTCACAAAAGGAGACCGATATATTGAGTTAAAATGTATGAATGTATGAATGTATAAATGTATAAATGTATGAGTGTATGAATATATGAATGAATGAATGAATGAATATCAATACTGATTGAAATGAAAATTCCCAATTAATCACGTCTTAATTGAGTTCTTATATAGTGATATAGATATATAGTAGAATATTTTTAAGTACAGAAAGATATTTGATATAGTTTTATTTGGAGTAAGATAATTATATCAAATGAAGAGGGTATAATCAAGAGTTACAAGGTAATAACTAACAAAAATTAACGAAAAAGAAAGATGGACTCGATTGAGGCTTAAAGAGGAATTGGACCATAAGGCGAATCAATCCAAACTAAAGAAAAATCTTTAGTTTGAATAATAGTTGACAGACGAACAAACAGGCAAACAGGCAAACAGACAAACAAACAGACAAGTTAGGTATTGTTGTTGTCTCGAAGAAGGTTGAGTATGAATCGAAAACAGGTACACAACACATCGATGTCAATGTCAACTGCAGCAGTGTTGGAGTTGGTGTTGGTGATTAGTATGTATGGTATTATTTGTGGTATGTATGTAATAGGTATGGCAGTGGTGCTAGTGGTAGCGCTAGTGTCTTTCAGGATTCTTTAAGGACAGAGGATAGGATCAAAACGTTTCGTTTCAGTAACACAAACAAACAAACTAAACAAAATAAACAAATAAACAAACAAAAATAAATAAATAAATAAATAAATAAAAAATATAAATAAGTAAGTAAGTAAAAATAGATAAAATAAGTAAATAAGTAGATCATAATACAAATAAGATTATTTAATTGTTGAAGTTTCCATTGTTAAAATGTTGTTTTGCTAATTTTTGACTTTGTTTTATTTTGTTTCCATTTTGTTTCCATTTTTTTCACATTGTTTCTGCTTGATTCGATTGTTCGCGTTCGCAGGCCAATCAATTGTCCCGCTGCCCGCTGCTCATGGCCTGTGTCTGCGGCCGCCATTCCAGGGGGCCTGCATGGCTTTCCTGGGGCTGGAGCTGGAGCTGGGGCTGGAGTGCGGTTACCATGGCAGGCACCCCATCTCGTGATGCTGGCGTGCAACAAACGCGTCTCAGCCGCGTTGCGGAATGTGCCACCTCGCAGATACGACTCTCTGCTATTCAGTACTACTGTAGACGGGTAGCCGCGTGGCCAGCTGCAACCGGATCTGCAGCCTGTGCGCGTATCGTCTTTTCACTTCTGCCGAGCAGACGCGTCGTGTGCAGGTGACAGTGCCTTGCCGTGGTCTTCTCCCCGCACCTCACACAGACCACAAGATTCTCATCACGCGAAGCCACGCTGCACATGCAGATCTGGTGGCCAGCCGAAACAGATCATGCACCGCCAACAGAATCTGCGCCCGCAGCTGCACCAGCGGCAGCAGGACAATTGTTCTTGCCAGTGCGGCCGCTAGAAGTGGCGATAAGCAGCTTGGTCTAGAGTCTCAGAGGTGAATGCCCGCGTACGTGTGCTTTGATGTGCAACAAGTGCCGGTGGCTCAGTTGGACAGGCAGGCAGGCAGGCAGGCAGGCAGGGAGGGAGGCCAGCACATTACTGGGCAGATGATCTGCAAAATGTCCCTGGGCTTGTCTCCCAGCCGGGGACTAACGCCAGGGCAGATCTGGGAAGATCTGGCAGCCACCAGTGGGACATGCCTTACTACGGACAGCCATCCAAGCACTCCAACAAACCAGCCAGACAGCCAGCCTGCACTCCAGCCTAATGGCCATGCCACTCGCCAGCCCGCCCTGCAGCCCAGAGAAAGCAGTCTAGAGATCTAGATACCAAAGCGTACATAATTCAAAATAATTTAAGGAAAAATGCATAAGAATAAACTTATTAATATTATTAATAATATTTATTAAATTGCTTAATCTTACTGAATTCATATAAATCAATAATATTTTATTTTATTTTACTTTTAAAATTAATGTGATTTTAGATCATTTACTTATTCATGTAAATTTTCTTTAAATCTTATATAGATAATAATATCACTAAAAGACGCGTTCTTTAATTTATAAAATATATAAATTCTCAGTTTTAAATTAATGCCTTGCCTTGCCTTGACTTGATTTATCCCCTCTGGAAAAAAAAAACGGCTGTTAGATATTAAGATATTTATGTACTTGGATACTTTTAATGAAAATTTAAAAGTTACCACTATTAATATTAATTATTATGATTATTACTACTGTAATTGATCAAAATTACCCCTGATTATCTACTTATTCAATATGATTGTGGAATGCTAATAATAATAATATTATTATTATTTTATGTATATATGTGATATTCCCCCATTTTTAATTCATACACTACGTAAAGTTTTCATTTCACACTAAAATTGAATATACATTGTTATACTCAGGAACCATAATTATTCAATTGTAATATTTCATATATTTCATGTATTCCTTTTAATTTATACTAAAAGAATGTTATATTATACTGGTATATATATTTGCATATATTTATATATATTTAATTCTTATAATTGTTATACCCTCTATCAGAATAATAATGTTTCTTATTATTACTATTGTTATTATTATATGAGTGATGCTTATTATGATGGTTATGTTGGGAATTATTATTATTATTATTATAACCTGGTTTATTCTCTAATTCTCTAAGATCAATATTAACAATATAAGATCTTTTAATCCTTCTATTATTCCTATAATCTTCAATTTTACTAACACCATTACCACCACTAATATTATCATCACTTAAACCTAAATTCAATTCTTCAATAGGTAAACTTATCCTAAATTCAGCTGTCTCATATCCAATACCACCATTACCATTACCATTAGATCTAGGTTTATTTATAATTATCTTACTTTGTAATTCTCTGACAAACATAAAATTATTGACTCCTCTACGATGGAAAGTTGATGAAAATCCTTCAGGATGAGATGAAATATCAGGTTTACTTGATTTAGAACCAAATGAATCTCCATTTGATGAATAAGAAGGTGAATCAAAAAATAACATCATTTTAGAATCCCTACCTGTAGCATCATTTATAAATTTATGTATTTTAAATGGTGTCTTATTATCATCAAATAATTTAGATACTATTTTAAACCTTATAAATAAATCACGATCTGGTGATATCTTTGATTTACTATTATCATCTTTGAAAAGATTAGTTATTTCTCCAAATTGTTTAAATGCTGTTCTAATTAATGATTTACATTGTGATATAGGTGTATCATATGGTAAAGATGCAACATAAACCATATAATGATCAGGTTGCTTAGTAATTATACTCTTAATATATTTTAAAACACTTGCATTTTCATCAATAATCTTACTTTTCTTTGTTAACATTGGTAATGAAATATCTATTTCCGATTCTTCAATTGAATCCTCATGATCAATATCATAGGATAATTCTCTCATAGAATATGGTTGTATCTTATCTGATGATTCTAATACAACTCTTTTCCTCTTTTCTGGTATAGAAATTTCATTCAATTTCTCAATTTCTAATTCATTATCAGTAGATGTAATCATTTGTAATGAATTGGTTAACCCATTGGTTGGAATCTTTGTAATACTTTCCACGGTATCAGGAGTAATCTGTGTTATTTGTGCTATTTGTGCTATTTGTGCTATTTGTGCTGTTGGTGCTATTTGTGCTGTTGGTGCTATTTGCGCTATTGGTACTGTTGGTACTGTTGGTGCCGTTGGTGCTGGTGCGGGAACATTATTCACAGAATAACTATTAATATTCCCAGGATCCATTAACATCATTGGCATAACACCCATGATTTTTCTATCATTAACAAAACTACCAACTCCATTAACATTAACACTTGTATTATTGGTAATAGAAGATGATCCATTTTGTGCATTTAATGCAAATTCATCAAATGGTTGAGGTAATCCAGTTATACCATTCAAAGTTCCAGGAGTCACAGATAAAGAGCCATTTGTATTTGCACCAGCAGAAGCAGTAGTAGAAGTAATACCATTACTAGTAATATTAGATCCTAAGATATTTGAATTCGATGGAATATTAGAATAAGGATCCATTGATAAATTTGGAGTTCTTGATTTTATTGGTGTTGAAAAAGATGTCATTATATTAGAACCAGTAGTAGTAGAACCACCATTATTATTTGAAGATAAATTTGATGGTATTAAACCTATATTTGGACCTACAGAAGGTGAAAATATATCAAAATTTAGTGGTGAAGGTGTTGGTATAAAACCTGCAGAATGCGATCTAGCACCAAGGAAATTACCATTATTATTATTATTATTATTATTATTGTTGTTGTTACCACTAGCTGTTGAAGAAGATAGTGAAAATTCTTGACGTTGTTCAATAAGTGGACTTGGGAAAAATCTAGACATTCTCATCATTGTTGGTGTTTGTTGTGGATCAAAATTATTATTATCTGAATCAAGATTTAAATTCAATCCTCCATTATTATTATTCAAAATTGGAACGTCTTCATGATTCATAATTGCACTTGAATTTATGCTCGTATTTTGTTTTGACCATAATATTGGTGATGTTGTATTTGAATTATCATTATTATTACTAGTATTGAAATTAACTGTATTATTATTATTATTATTATTATTATTATTATTATTATTATTATTATTACCACCACCATTTGAAAAAGTTCTTTCTGATGTTATATCATTCCATAAATGATCTGAAATATTATTATTTATACTTTGAGAATTCAAAGATTTTGATCTTTCATTAGGTATATTATTGATATTATTTGGATTATTATTATTATTAATATTATTATTATTAGTTGATACTGTCGTTGAATCATTTAAAGATTTAAATAAACCATTATTATTTAAATCTTGATTTTGATTTTGAGATGATGATAATGTTGTTGTTGTTGATGGGTTATTGAAATTTTCATAAGGATCATTTAATCTCCAATTATTTGTGTGCATTGAGTTACGACCAATTTTAGAATTATTATTTGAGTTATTATTTTGTTGTTGTTGTTGTTGTTGTTGTTGTGATTGAAAATTATCTAATAATTTTATTTTTCTATCGTCTAATGGAGATGATGAATTATCGTTTATCCAAAATCTATTATCACTATGTGCTAAAGATATTGTTACTGATGGTGATGTATTATTATTATCTGTGATATTATTTGTAGCTGATGGTATAAAATTAAGAAATTTAGAAGATGAAGATGAAGAAGGATGTTGCTGTTGTTGTTGTTGTTGTTGTTGTTGTTGTTGTTGTTGTTGTTGTTGTTGTTGTTGTTGTTGTTGTTGTTGTTGTTGTTGTTGTTGTTGTTGTTG
>BCGP01000001.1:3902810-3934380 GCA_001599335.1 [Candida] boidinii | reverse complement strand
GTTGTTGTTGTTGTTGTTGTTGTTGTTGTTGTTGTTGTTGTTGTTGTTGTTGTTGTTGTTGTTGTTGTTGTTGTTGTTGTTGTTGTTGTTGTTGTGGGATACTGCTAGTTGATTGTGATTTTTGTTGAGATGATAATTTTAAATCTGTAGGTTTATTTGTTGTCGTCGATGATGATGTAGTTGCTGAAAAGAAAGGAGATGAAGATATTCTTGATAATGTTGGAGTTGTTATTATATTTCCTGATACATGAGTATTTGAAGATGATTGATCTAATTCTGAAGATAATGTGAATGAATTTCGTTGTTTTGATTGTATATTATTTATAATATTTTGATTTTGAATTGAAGGTGATGATAAATTTGAATTATTTGCGCTATTTTTGTTAGAAGAAGAAGAAGAAGAATTTGAAGAAGAATTATTTGAATTATTTAAAAATTTTGAGTTATTATTATTTACTGAATGTGTATTTGAATGTGAAATTGAAGAAGGTGATGCAGAAGAAGAAGAAGTTGATTTTCTAGATAAAGATAAAGTTTTAATTCCTTTCTCAATTCCATTTGATTTATTTGTTGATGTTGAAGAAGATGAAGTTGCTATAGCATTAGCATAACTAAATTTTGGATTGGAATTTAAAGAATTTGACATATTAGTAGTAATATTATTATTTATTGTTGAATTAGTATTTATAATATTATCTGAATTTGTAACTGAATTTGAATTTATTGTTATATTATTAGAATTAGAATTATTAGAAGTAGGATTAGAATTAGAATTAGAATTAGAATTAGAATTTGTAATTTTTTGTTTGAATAAGTTATTAACAGATTGTGATTTATATTTTGGTTTATTCAATGAATTCAAAGAATTACCAGATTTAGGTAAATTTGAATTATATGACATTTGAAATTAATTATATGATATTGGATGAATGAATGAATGAATGAATGGATGAATGGATGTAATTAGCGAAGATTAGTTAATTGAATAAATGAGTAGATAAAGGAATAAATAGAGATATATATAAATATTGCCATATAAAAATAGAATGAAGTTAAATCAAATGAAATCAAACGAATCAAACGAATCAAACGAATGATAAGAAAGTACCTGATCTATAAGATGTTTAAAAATCAGGTACTTTTACCTAATACAGAAGTAAATAAAGACACCCGTGCACATGTGGAGAGAGATAGAAGTAATAATTAAATAAGATGATGCAATTTAATACACGGCGAAGATAAAATTGAGTGGCGATTCTTTATTCGCTGTTTACCATAGATTTTACATAGATTTTACATAGATTTTACATAGATTTTACTATATTTACTGTTTATTAGTAATGAGATAAGAATGTGAATAACGCTTTCCATTGGTCAGATGCATTTGTGGTTACTACTTATTTGTGGTTCAAGTGTTAGATCTAATATAACATCCCTATTTATTGTTATTAGATATACGTTAATATAGTGATATTGAGCATGCGGGGATAAGACAGACGGGGAAAGACAGAGGGGGATACGGGATACAGAGCAGCCGGAGCAGCCGGAGCAGCCGGAGCAGCCGGAGCAGAGACGGCAAGCAGCCCGTAAACAGCAAGTCAAAGCTGGGCAAATAAAGGCAAATAAAAGCAAAATAGCAATTTGTCATTAATTAATAATCAAATTTTAAAGTGAGAAAAACAAATTTATTATTAATAATAACAATGACAATAACAATTAGTCAATTAGTGGGAATGAGTTAATTAATTTATTATATAATATTATACAACTCAGTATTATATAATATATTTTTAATCCTTCTTTGTTTGTTTACTTTTATTTGTCATTTTCATTTTAACTTATTTAAACATTAATCAATCAATAAATCAATCAATAAATCAATCAATCCATCAATCTATCATATACTGATATTATTCTATTGAATTAACTTATATTATACTTAAAGTAAGTTACTCTTCTTAATCTTTACTTTTTGCTGTTGTTGCTACACCTTTTTTCATCCAATAATATTACATAATTACTTGTCATTTAAAACGATATATATTTAACGGCATTTACGTAACAGCTTAGGTAATTTCCATACAATATTCCATAAACAACAACAACAACAACAACAACAAAAAGTATTATATATTTATTAATAAATTAATATACTAACGAATATTTATTTAATAGATTAAAGATAAAAAATGAATTCAGGATATAATTGGCCAGAATCAAAAGTTTCAACTACTGATTTTTCTTCTGTTGATGATGTTGCAGCAGCAGCAATTAGTGCTGCTACTGGTCAACAATTATTACCAACTTCTGATTTAACTTCAACAAATGATCCTACTTCAAATAATTCGTCAACAAATACAAGTGGTGGTGTCTCTGGTGGTATATCTACTTCATCAACTTCAAATGTTGAAAAATCAGTTGATGGTTCAAATGATACCGATAACGTTTCATCATTACCAACATCAGATAATAGAACTTCTAATACCAATAATATTAATAATAATAATAATACTATTACTAATACTAATACTAACGATACCGATTCAATGGATACAGAAGATTCAAATAAATTATCAATTAATGAACATGGAACTCCAGTTGATGAAAAAGGTTTACCTTTAATTCATAATGGTAAAGCTTTAACAAATACTAAAAGAGCTGCTCAAAATAGAGCTGCTCAAAGAGCATTTAGACAGAGAAGAGATCAATATGTTAAAGATTTAGAAGTTAAAGTTACTCAAGTTAAATATTTAGAAGAAACAATTGAAGCTTTAAAAACTGAAAATATGCAATTAAGAGATTATATTTTAGGTTTACAAAGTAAATTATTAGAAAATGGTGATCAATCAATTCAACTTCCACAAGCTCCAAATTCTTCAAATGTTTTCGCTTCTTCAGATCCAACTTTATCTGGTACTAATTCAGGTAATGATAAATAATTTTAATAATTTTTTTAAAAGGACTGTTATTTTTCTTATTCTTATTCTCTTTTTCTTATTTTTATTATTCTTATTCTTATTATTCTTTTTGTAATCCTATAGTTTTATAATGTATTATATAACATTTTTCAAATATAAAATATAAATTTATATTATTCTATATATATTGTAATTTAAATTTACTTTAAAATGTTGAAATAAATAAAATAATCTGAAATTAAATAAATTCATTTATTATTAATGATTAAAATCAGATATGTTTAATATAATTGAAAAGTTAAAATTAAAATTTAAAATTCAATACTTAAAAAATTTCTAATATAAAATCAATTCAAAAAACTTGAATAATAATATAAATAAGAAATAAAAGTAAATTGAAATTTTAAAAATATATAAATTAAAACTTATATTATCAATTATTAATTAAACACTTTTTTTTAAAATTTACTTAAATATTTCATAAACTAATATTTAATAATAAAAAATTATCTATAATTAAAATAAATCATATAATTTAATAAAACATTAAATTTAGAAATAATAATTAATAGATTTTATTAAATGCTTTTTTTAATATACGCATATTGACACATTCCCTGATGTTTTTTAGTTACTTAAAACAATATTATCAGTTAACTTAAGTTATGCGATTAAATTAAATCATATATTTATATAAAAGAAAGAATAGATATAGATACATAAATAATTAAAATTAATACTTTGATTTTTAATTTTTTTGTTTCTTATCTTTTTCTTTTCCTTTATAGTCTGTAATTTATGGCAATAAAGAAGTTATTGGATAAGAAAGTAGGTTTAAATATAAATATTATCTTAAATACTTATAGGCATAGCCTTTCTGAAGAATATAAAAGAGGTAACATTAAGAGCGACAGCCATACATAATACATAGTAAGTAATACATAATACTGTAAAAATTTTATTCAGTGAAAAGTGGAGGACAAGCGACGCAGAGAACTAAAAACACAAGGCGATCGACGCATTCAAGGATTAAGTATTTTTTGATTCTGATCCAGCGGGAAATGGAGCAAGCCGAGCCTGGAGCGGTGGTCGTAGTGGAGTCGCCGGCTGACAGAAAACAGCTTATCCCGGATAAGCCGTGTTGGTGGCTGCTACAAGCATGCGCGCCTGGCCGCAACACAAGCAGGCCAGACGGTGTTAGCGGCAGGCAACCAATTTAGCGCGTCTCACGTGGCCCCGCCAAGCCAGAGCAGCAACCCCGACAATGGCACAGATACAACGGCCTGTCAAAAGATGCAGCGGTAGACCACAAGCCAGCCAGCCAGCCAGCCAGCCAGCCAGCGCACCAGCCAGTCAGCCAGAGCACCAGCCAGGCAGCGCACCGACCCCGATGCCGCTCGTGCATGCGCAACAATGGCGGCCACACTCTCCTGCAAGCTTTCCTGCAGAGGCATCACGAAAACCCGATTCCTTGTTAGGGACAAACTCTCAAGCTCTCAAGCTCTCAAGCTCTCAAGAGCCTACATACAAACTCTAATTCTAACTGTTTTAACTATTCCTAGCACTCGTTAATATGCATTAAGATCCGGAGAAAGATGTATTCAACTTGATGTAATTGTGATTCTCTTTCACGTTCAGTAGCACCACATAAACACATTTTTATAGAATCGCTAACGAGATTAAGTTTTCCAAATTCAAAAACAACAGCCAATTCAGTTTATTTTCATTCTCACTTTACCCACTACCACTTTCTTTATTACTCATTTATTTATTTGCCTAAAGATTGAAACTTGAAATTTATGATTTAATATATATAGCAAATCAAATAACAATCCATATAAACAACTAACACTAAATTGAATTTATATATAAAAATTATTTTTCTTTTCTTCTTTGTTTATAAAGACGCACATCATATACTATAATTTCATATACCTTAATTAATTGCATTATTTTTTACTATTGTATATTATACCCAATTCTATCTGTCGATATAAATAAAAAACATTCGCCACCAAATCTTGAAATGAAAATTTAAAATAAAGCAAGAAAAAAAAACACAAAGTATTATAATAATGAAAAAATTTCTACCTTCTTTATTAACATCAAGACAATCGTCTCCAGTTCCAAACGATAAAGATGATGATCAATTCCCACCAATAGACACACAACAACAACATCAGGAACAAGAACAGCAACATCATTTACAAAATCCAACTTCGCCTACAACACCAATTAAAATTGCAAATTCAATAAGTATATTCACAAGACACAGAAGTGGTACAGATCATTCACTTAATTCATCAGCTTCTTCTCCAAATAATTCTTCTCATTATCTTCATCATATCTCATCATCTCCATTACTGAAAAATTTAAGTATAGGTAAATTTAGCAGTAGATCAAGATCAGGTTCAGGATCTGATTTTAATCAATTACAGACACAAACAATGACTCAATCACAACCAACAAAAAATTCATCTTTATCAAATACATTGCCATTGAATAATAATCTTGAAAATTTAAGTTTAAATGATAAAACTGAAATTTTAAATAATTTAGATGATGACGACGAAGATACACCAAATGATATCTCAGATGTTATATCCGATACAAATGAAGGAAGCAGTATAAGTAAAAGTGATAGTGGTGTTTCTTCTGAAATTAATGAAAAAGAAGAAGAAGATAGGAAAAAAGCAGAATTAGAAGAAGAATTATTAGAACAACAAGAAGAAGATCAAGATGATGATGATGACGGTCAGGATGATGATGATGAAGGTGGCAGAAGGAATAGTTCAGATGGGTTCATACGTAGGTACAGTATTCACTCATCGGTGATATCAGATGATCCTATAGTAGATTATACTCCTAAATTAAATGAAGATCATACTATAAAATCTCGTCATAGTTATCTTTCTCGTAGAATGAGTTACTTAGAGGCTTCTAATTTAATTGGTGGTGAATCAAATACTGGTACTCAATCTGGAATAAACACTACTAATATCAGTAGAGTACCCACAGGTCAAAGTGTTATAGATGATCATGAACCAGGTATACAAAATAATAGATCTAGAGTACATATACATAGAGGTTCTACTGATATCTCAAATTCACCTGCTATTTATACAACTAGTATAAGTGCTCGTAATTCACCTGTACTTCAACCAGTGACTTCACTTATAAATATTAGTGCAAATAATTCACCACTATTATTACCGCAAACATCAGTAAATACAAATCATATAATATCATCTCCAATTTCACATTCAAGATCACAAGAATCAATAGCTCCTTCAAGTTCAACTACAGAACCACAACAAACACAACATTTGGAAAGATCAAATTCATTAGTTGAAGGAAATTTAGACTCAAATGATAAAGTTTTCTCTTTCACATTACCCTTTGGTGTTACTAATTTTTCAGAATCTAATATTGCTGAAAGTCTTTTAAGTTCTTTAAAATCATCAATACCATTTTTAAGAGATGATGAAGAAGAAAAAGAAGAAATGGAAAGATTAAAAATCAGAGATAAAATGAAAAGATTTGATTCTGTATCTACAATGGAAGAAGCTTTATTATATAAAGATACTAAAAGTTTTGGAAATACACGTCTTGAAGCTGTTAAAAAGGCATTGACTCCTTCCATCATTTCATCACCTGTACCAGGTTATAATGATGATGTTTTCGATAATTTACAAGGTGATGTATTAATACTAGGTGGATATAGAGGAAGTATATTAAGAGATACAAAGACTCAGAGTAGATCTTGGATTCCTGTTATTAAAGCAGGTTTCAATTTTAAAAAAATAGATTTGGTTGTTGGTTATAGAGATGAAGATGAATTAAATGCTGAAGATTATAATTATCCAGATGGTATATTATCTCATATTGGTCCCGTTGATATTTGTAGAAAATTAATGAAAAAATTAAGATCTAATGAAAAAATTAATTTACATAATTTCGGTTATGATTGGAGATTATCATTAGATTTAACTTCTGAAAAATTATTTAAAAAATTAACTGAAATTAATACCAAAAATGGCGGTAAAGGTTGTATTGTTATAGCTCATTCAATGGGTGGTTTAGTATCACATTATACAATGCAAAAGAATCCTTCATTATTTAGAGGTTTATTATATATGGGTGTTCCTTATCCTTGTCCTAATATTTTAGGTCCACTAAGAGTTGGTGATAAAGTTTTATTTTCTAGTACTTTATTATCAGCAGAAGCAAATTTCTTTATGAGATCATCTTTTGTCTTTTTACCTAAAAATGGTGAAATTTTTAAAAATTCTAAAACAGGTGAAAAATATAAATTAAATTTTTTTGATCCTGATGTTTGGGTTGAATATAATTTATCCCCATTAGTTTCAAAAGAACGTAAAAAATTAAGTGAATCTGAGAAAAGAAAAAACAAAGGTAATAATAAATTACTTGCTCATAAACGTCATAGAGCAAAAATAGTTAATACTAGTGATAGATTCTCAAATATTGAATTTCAAGAATCTGATTTTAAACATTCTTTTGATGAAAGTTATGATTATTTATGTAGAACTTTGAAAAGAACAGAAAATTTTATAAATGGTTTGGAATTTGATGAAAAAAAGGATTATCCACCTCTGGCTTTAATTTATGGTGCAACTACTCCTTCTGTCAGATTCTCGATGGTTAAAGATAAAGAAAGTATTAAAAAAGGAGAATATTGGGATTTTGCTTATGGTATAGGTGATGGTGTGGTTCATAGAAGTTGGTTATTACCTGAAGTCATGGGATTCCCATTAACCGCTAAAATCCCATCAAATCATGGTCATGTTTCTTTAATGACCGATTTCGAATCTATAGCTGAAGCTTTAAGGGCTATATTACAAGAAGAGAAAAGAAGGAAGAGTTCTTACGCTGATATTGTTTATTAAAATTCTTACGCTTTATTTTTTTTTTCTTTTATATTATATTATACTACAATAAAAACTAAAAATACATATAATAATGTTCAAAATGAACAAACGAACAACAAAAACGCAGAAACATATATAGATATAAATATATAAATGTATAGATAAATAGATGCATATAGATACTTGTTTGAATGAAATCACGGAAAAAAATAAATTATAATATTATTCTTCATCATCTTCATCTAAATCAAAATACTTAACTTTTAACCATAAACTACACGAATCACATTGTAACACAAGTTGATAGCTTCCATCATCTTTCTTTGAATTTATATTTGTCTCCGTATTTTTAATTAAATCATCTTCACTTATAACAAATCCATTGCTTATAGTACACCTAGGACAGTCTTTACGAAATATAACTGGATCTTCTTCGCTTTCGGGTACATCACTTGTAAAATCATCTAAAGTATATGTATCTAACCCATCTCCGTAATTAACAATCCCATTTTTTTTCAACATTGCTTCAACTTCTTCGTCATACTCTTTCCTGTGTTCTGAATCAGACAATACTTTATATGCTTCTTTCAAAAGAGGTATAAGATCTTCTGTACTTTTATTATCCGGATGAGAAACTATATTATCGCCATCACCATTCTGTACACTATTCTGCAGTATTTTATCAGGATGTAGTGCTAGTAATTTGTTCTTATACGCCAATTTAATTTCCGGCAGAGTTGAACCTGGAGATATATCCAGCACTTCGTAATATGTTTTTTTGTTAAAATCTCTGCCTGACGCCATATCTGGATGGTGTTTATAAACAAAAGAAGCTATTCATAAATACTGACTACAGACAAAATCTAAATTTTTTAAATATTATCGCAAAACAAGAATTTAATACTGCCGTTAAAATCGGTAAAAGATCATTAAAGAATCCTAAACGGCAAATGACAAACTACAAAAAAAGATAAAAAAAATCAAAATTTCATCTTAAATTTTGAAATATCCGACCTAAAACACCCCTGCACCACATACTATTTTTATTACATAATCATTATATCTTTTAAGTAGAAAAAATAATTTTATTTCTTATTTTTTTCTTTTTTTTATTTTTCGCTGCAGAGCAAAAAAATTTTTCTATGCGATTAGAGAGATTTAGTAGAGATAGATAGAGAAGAGTGAGTTGATAGGAAGAATGATGATGGAGCTGTTAGTTGCAGTACGGACTTGGAACAGAAGCTGGAGATTTTGACACTGACAGAATTGATATTTATCTACCAGTTAAAAAGAATATATAAAAGCACGCCATAAAGTCTGCATCTTTTTGCAGTATTTTTATTTCCATTCATAGCACTGTTTATCAACACAAATATGGTTAGTAAAAGAAGCATTGAAAGTGTTGAACTTCCTGTCACCACAGTTAAATCAAGTGAAGATGTTCCATCTGTTGTCATTGGTTCATTCTTTAACGGTTTAGAAGTCCCAGCTTCTTCAGAATTTGAATTATACAAACACAAAAAGAGAGATGGCTACTTATTACATGGTGAAAATGATGGTCCATTAGAATATAACGGTCTTTTAGAAGATGCTAATAATTCTCAAAAATACTGTATTGCAGTTTACGATCCTTCTCATAAATCTATTGAATTGATAAATTCACTTGTTATTCCAACAAAAGTCACATCAAAGGAAAAAAGAAAATTAAAAGGACCTAAAGTTAAACAACTTAATGTTCGTAATAATATCCAAAGAAATACATTAGGTGAAGCCTTTGGTACTAAAAAGGCTAAAAAGGCTATTGCTGATATGGAAAGAAATAGAATTGATTCTGGTAAATTAGAAGAAGAACAAGTTGTTATTATTGATTCTATTAGAAGTAATACAAGTAACATGCCTACAAAACAAGAAATGGAAGATACTATGAATAAAGATAGATTAATACCAGAATTTGATGTTGAAGCCACTAGAGTTGAAGATATTTATCCATTAGAAAATATAATACCCAAAAAGGAATGGAGTTTCTTACGTGTTGATTCTATATTAAGTGAAACTGATATTGAAAAGAAATCTGAATTATTATGTTACTCCAATTCTAAATATTTATTAAAGAAATTAGGTGAAATTACAAATGAAACAGTTAATAAAAAGGAAAAAGCTCAAATTTTATATTATATTTCTGTACTTATGGGTGTTTACGCTAATAGAAGATGTCACAATAAAGATAAATTATTAGAAAACTTAAATTCACCACCAGGTATTGTCATTGATAGTGTATTACAAAGATTCACAGTTTCAAGAGCTGGTGAATTTGGTAAATCAAAGGATAGAAGTTTTACAATTGATCCGGCTCATGAAGATAAATTGTTAAGTTTCATGTTAGCCTTAATCCTCCACTCTGATAATTTCCACCTTGAAGTCTCTGTAATTGCTCAAGAATTATCTTTAAAACCATCAAGATTAGTTGGTTTATTAAGATCCTTAGGTTGTATCGTTAAAAACGCAACTGTCGCTGAAGCTGAAAGTTTGAATATCTCTAAATCTATGGCCGCTAATTACAAGATTGCATCACTTAAAGTTCCCTTCAAAGTTCCAGAAATTAGTAGAAGAGGTAGAAGAAATTAAACTAATTCCAATTTTTGAATTAATCAAAAATTGTTTACCACAACTTGTATTTTAATTATATCTTTTTTTTTTATTTCAATTTCATTACTTTTCACTCTTTAATTTTTACCCTTTTTTTTCTTTTATGCGTTTACCTTTCTTTCTCTTGAATGAACTTATTTCTTGAAATATATATAAATCTCATATATACATATATATTTATTATAGATCCTCTTGATAACAATTACTACGTTTTTTTTTTCACAAGTAAAACTTACATGTAATTTTAATATGTTGAAATAACTTACGTTTAAATTTCAATAAAGATCAATTAAGTTATAAAGACTCAAACAAAATATTTTTGAATATTAAATAAGAATAAGGTTGAGAATATGTATTTGGCGAAAGGATAATTAGATACGAATAGAAAGATGGGTCAGAAGTAAAACAAACGAGAATAAGAAAAATAAAAAATAAAAAACCATACAGAAATGAAATAGATTCACAACTATGAATTCACATATAAATAAAAGACAGGTAATAAGAAAAAAAAATAAGGAAATCAATCAAAATATGTGAATAAATAATAGATAAATAAGAAGACTTTTTGTAACATAAAAAAGTCGAAACAAAAAAAAAGAAAGATCTATTAAATTAGTTGGAAATAATGATACAATATAAATAATTCATGCGAAAAATCTAAATCATAAACAATTGAGACATAACTGATAGAAGAGGTAAAATTCTAAAAGGAAGAAAAAACATTAATCATGATAAAAATAAAAACAAAAAAGAAATTATTAGGGATGAAAAGAAAATGGAAGTAATCTGAATATTAATACGTGAGAAGATTAGAAAAGTGGTGAAGCTAGAACATGCATGAATTGACAAATCTTTGAAAATCGGAATAAGAATGAAAATAAACATTAAAGTCATCAAATAGGTAAATTATTCTAAAGACTGATTCATGATTTTCTGCTTCATGACGATTCTTTTTTTTTGTTTTTCTTTTTGGTTAAGGGGGATTTTTGTTTTTATATCTGCACTACTATAGCGCTAGATATAAAATTCTATTTTGAACTGAATTAGTGAACTAAGTAATTTCAATCAGATTTAATTAATAACCAAATCTTGATTTTAACCAATCTTTAATAGCAAAGACACACATAATCCATGCCATAACTAAAGCAATACAACCAACACTAACGTTTAATGTGAACATTGGAGTTAAACCTCTGAATTCCAAAGCAGAAATAACTGGATCTGTACTTTCCATAAAGACTAAACCACCGGCTAATAAACAGAAAGAAGAAATTAATTCTGTGAATGGTCTTGTTGGTTCAAATAAAGCTCTGTTTGAAACTGGTGAAAAAATCATGAGTAAAGCAGTGAAAACTCTAAAGAATGAACCGTAAGCTAATAATGAACCCCATTGGACATGAACTTGAGTTGATAAAGCAGAGGCTTGGGCGTGTTGGGACATTAAAACACCAGTCCAGAAAATAGTAAAAACAGGGAAAGGATTTGGTGAAAAACCTGGGGTGACACTAACAATAGAAAATTTATCAATTTGGTTATCTTCTAATTTTTCAATAGCATCTAAGGCTTTGTGTTTTCTCCAGTTATCTAATTTAACTTCGGTAATGATACCACATAAACCAGCACCAAAATACATGAAAGCGATTGAAACGTGTTGTAAATCTTTTGGAGTCCATTCACCACCTGGAGAAGCAAGATGTTCTAAGAAAACATTTGTTGAACCGTAAATGAAAATTAAAAGGGATTCCATCATTTCCATGGTTAACATTGAGTTTAATGGTTGTAATTTAAACCAAACGGAGTCATTCTTTTCATATTTGGTGATGTAAGAATAATTCCATGCCCAACCTAATTTCTTGAAACCACCGCTGTATCTTGCTAATGATACTATACCAAGTGAGAAAAAGATACCACCTTTAATGAAATGAGCTAAAACGTTAAAAACATGTTCATCTTTACCAATTAAATTTAAAACAGCAACACCTGTTGGTAAGTAGACTAAAAAGTAAAGAAATAAACCGAAATTTAAAAGGTTGAAAAGAACATATGCAAAACCACCAAAGATACGAACAGCAAGAGAAATTAATGGTAAGTCAAAAAATTTCTGCAACATAGAATCTCTTTTTTCAGCAATTTTTGATTTGTGGTGTAATTCTGAGTCCGGATGCATGTTTGCTGGTTTAACTGGGTAGTGGTCTCTAGTTGGGTTAGATTCTAATTCAAAGGAGTCATTACTAACTTGAGCATGGTTACTGTCATTAAATTCATACAAAGTACTTGAAGGAGAAGCATGACCTGGATTTTCTTGTTCGTCAGAGTAATTATTTAATGGAATAAATTCTGATTTTGGAATTTCTGGACCGGATAACCATCTAGAAGCAACATAAATTGTGGCAGCAAAAATTTGCATTACAGTCATAACAAATAAGCCGACACCCATTTTGGTATAAGCATTTTTTGGATATAAATCTGGAACATTTTTAATAAATATCATATAATTGAATAATGAAACGATAGTTACAGTGGCATGAATAAGGAAAGCTGGTAGATACCAAGCTGAATTTATGTTGTTTAATATAAGGACAATTGGGTAAAAGAAAATAAAGGATCCAATGATGAGGAAAAGATGTATATATAAATTAGATTTATATGGAGTATCAAGTGTGAAATAAGTAGTAGTGTTATAATTTTCCCAATATAATCTTTCAGCTGGAGTTAATTTTGTTTCCAATATTGGAACACCATGTAAATGGTGGACTTCATGTGGAACAGGTATAATTGTTGAATAATCAACTGCTTGAGTTGAAGAAACGATATCAAGAGAATCTTCCTCTTTATAATCCATGTCCATATCCATACATGAAATATAAGACATGAACACTGGGATGAGGAAAAAACCCCTCATTAAATTATTTGAAAATTTCATTTTTAATATATATGTGATATTATTCTCTATATGAGTTAGCTAACTTATGTATATTAATAATTTTTTAGCTAAAATATAAATAGCAGTTATTAAACTAAAATTAAAATAACAAAATTGCAAAGATATATATGTTAGTATGATCTTCGAATTCAAATTTAGGAGAAATACGGAAATATATATATAATATATATTAATAATTGAATCTATAAGTGGAATGTGTCGGTTGGTTGAAGCTGACTAAAGTATTTAAACCTAATGAAATATTATTGACTGGGAACAGTGGGACAGTGGAGCACAGGAACAAGCAGGAAGAGTAAAAAGAAATAAAGAGAAAAAGTTTAATTGTATGCGGGAATGTGAGATGAGTGAGGGTGAGCATTCTGGCCACATAATGGGAGAAAGAGAGTAAGAAGCATAAATCCGCTCAAACCAGAAATTGTACATTATATCCGTAACCTCATGTGAGATAATTAAATGTAGTGCTGTTGTACAATAGTAGAAATATGTGCAAATGTGCAACTAACAGTACAGTGCATTACAATGAGATATAATAAAGCAATTGTTCAAAATGTTTGTGTATTTGTTTCCATGTCTGTCTGTCTGATTGATACATCTCTAAGTGATTTTTATGTGTGTAATTGAACCAAACGGTTAATAATCAAAATAAAAAATTTCTTTTGTAAACATACGTAGCAAGAATCATTTACAGGGTTTGATATTTTAACTGGTCAACACACTATGCAGAGACAAGATGATTAAAGCCAGATAAGGCTGTGAGTTTGATGTCATTTTAATAATTTGAAGTTGATGTTAAAGTTGATATGTAATGCTATGGAATGTATGATATGAGATGGGTTGTAGCACATTTAATTGCTATGAAACGCTGTTATTTTGTGGTCCCTCGACAAAGTACAAATTTTGTCCACTAATTTCCCAAGATTTCATAATATTATCGTTCAATTTAATGTTATCATTTCCACAGTTATCAAAAATCCGATTTCAATCAATAATAGTTAAGATGAGTAAAAATGGCTGAGTTACTTACTTTTAATGATAGTTGAATCAATTTAATATGATACTAAGTAAAGATATTTTTAAATTAGCAGCAGTACAGAAGTAGGCTTAAACTTATACTTCTATTTTGATATCATTGTTATATATTGAGGCGAAGTTTACTGTGATACATTTGTTGACTTTACAATTTACCGAAGAAGAAGAAGAAAAGACAAGAAAAGGAGGAGTAAGAGGAGAAAGAGGAGAAAGAGGAGAAAGAGGAGGAGTAAGAGATGAAGAAAGAGGAAATAATAAAATGGAAAGAAAAAAGGAAGAAAGAAGAGATAGAGATGCGTTAGGGACATACACAAGAGTACAACAAGGAGAAGTGGCAAATAGAATATTAGTAAATATGTGATTCGTAGTAATTTAACTGTAGCAGTAAAAATATCACAAAATGTCTTGTTTTGGTGTGAGCAAATAAAACCATTTTAAACTGAAACAAGGGAAAAAAATGTGGGCAGAAACTAGAGAATAGTGCTTGTACTGATTGCTGTCCCAAGCGGTCAGCCAGATTCTAAATTCTGTCACTGGCTGCAAAAGCAAGACAGAATAACCATACACAGAAATATGACTAAATAACTGAATAGTTCAGACAAACCAAGACTAACAAATTTGAAATTACAAGACTCAGTCACAAATCAAATAGTTATTCAATTATATCCATATATCCCATACTGTTTGTTAGCTTAAGATTTCTTCTTCTCTTTGCTCTTCAGTTTTTATTGCCTTCGTTTTTTCACCTTTTTATTGTTTTTGTGGAAACCTTAAGTTTTGTACATCGATGTGCATGAGTACCGCAGATGACTTGCATACAGCCAAATTGATTGAATATCAACAGTCAGACAATATATCTGTACGGGTATCCATACAAAAAGTGCGCGGTTCTAGATAAATATGAGTAAAAATGTGAAGGTAATTATATGTATGATGATGTATAACTATGCAGAAATGACATAAACACACATGTATGTACATTTCAACTAATACAGCAATGTTCTTGTACGGCACGTTTTGTTGTTACGAGAGCTCCTAGGTAATGTTGGTTGATGCTGGTCGATGCTGGCTGCTGCACTATTCTAATGTGGGTCTACGGGTACATACAGTCAGAAGACTCCTATTTCCTATTTCCTATTTCCACTGTGGGATCAAGTTCACCAAGAATTAATGAAGATATACAAATTATGTCGAAGGTCGTACAATTTCTTCCAATATCCACCTTCTAAATTAAGTAACTGAAAACGATCGTTACTAAAGGTATATAAGAATAAAGTGAATTTCTTCGATATCTTATAATCAAAATGGTGTTTGTTATATATCGATAAAATGTTAAATTTCATGAAATGCAGTATGTATCATGGTGCAAATCACAAAATCTATGCATGTAAGTAGATAGATAAATAAATATAATTATGTACTGATAACATATTACAAAGATAGTGTAGCCCCATATTATCATTATCTTATCTATAATATATAACGAGAGGCTGGGAATGGTTATCTATATTGAGCTTAGTAATCCATAACAAGTTATTGAATAAAGAGTTTCTTGTATGATTAATACCCATATACGATCTTTGAATTCAAAGGAGAATGAGTGAATGAATGGAGTTAGATTCATATTTGGAAATATTGTAATTCACACGCACATTTGCCCTTATATTATTGCCTATCAGCATCGGCCAGACAATCCAGGGCGGCGTTGAAGGTATCTGTCTGTCTAATCTAGCTTGGTCTAGCCTAGTCTAGCTTCCAATCCTTTCATGGAGTATACCGTGGGAGAAGGGTGCGGAACAACCTGGAAGCAACTACTTCAGTATATAATATTAACTCTTCACATGTGTTCAATAGGCAAACAAACACATTAGAATCTAATCCAATCTAGAGCATGCTGCCTTTTTTTCTATTATTTCTTTGGTGTTCTGAGAGGCAAAAGATCAGTTGAGAAGTAAACAGCGACCCGCTGAGATAGGACAGACCCATTACCAAAGAAGTAGATTTTGTGCATGAGAGTACATCCGAAGCTTCCAGCTGATATCCCAATTCGGACAGCAGTGCGCACTTTTCATTGTCTTGTCCCGTGTGACATAAGCACCGTAGCTAATCCTCCGTTTCCCTGCTGTTTCCCTGCTGTTACACACGAACTGGGTGACTCAAAGACAGAGACTTTGATTGCTGTTTGAGGCTATTTCACTACATTTTAAACCCAATCCCGCCTGACCACTAAAAGAAACCAAATTCTAGTAGTAGTTTGAGTTGAGTTCAATTGGCGTTGTCGCAAATAATCAATTGATGTTCTAAATAGCAAGCTTTGAGAAAACTGGGGATCTGGAAGAGAAACTATATCCACCAGTTATGTAACTTTGCGCCCCAATAGTAACCGCTACTACTATTCGTTCTTTTTTTTTACTTCGGAGGAACTGCCCACGGCGTACAATGGCACAAGCTACAAATTACAACTCCCCGGAAATGGCGGAGTTGAAGGAGAAAATGAAACAGGGAGGAAGAGAGAGAGGAGGAGGAAGAGTAAGAGGAGGAGGAAGAGTAAGAGGAGCTGGAGGAGGAGGGGGCTGGAGGCCAGTCGGGGATTGTGTGATCGATCGGGCATCAAAGATCGGCCATCGGGCATCAAATATTAGGGGACATGAGCTAAATGAGTTTGGTGCATTTCTTATGGAACGGCTAATTGATAGACAGTCTTGAGTTAGTATAACTGATTATTAAACTATTATATTTCTTTTTCATCCCCCTTTCCTGTATTATTATTCACTTTTCACTTTTACATACCCTGATTTTGGGCTTAGAAGTATCAGCTAATCCTTCTTCAATGCTATAAGATGTGATTATTATTAAATCTTTAATTTTACAGTAATACCTAAAATAGTCTGAAACGTTCAATTTATTCTCCTTTCATATTTAGATCCAATTTCTGAATCTAAGCAAACCCTTGTAGAGTTTAAAATTTAAAATCCGCGCTAAAACAATAAAGAATCTGACATATAGTTATAGTTAATATTCTGATCATTTCATAAATTAACGGTTATGCGATTTTAACAGAGCCGACTCGACCCCTTTCATCCTTAGATGGATGGCTGTTACACTCCCGTAGACTACAAAAAAAAAATACAGGCACCATAAGGTCAGCGGCTAGAGCAGTGAGATACTGACCGGGGGCGCTGTTATATATGTAAGTAAGTAGGTGCCTCTTATGCTGCTATGTAGCGGCGTTAAAAGCTGCGGCACAAAAAGCAGCACAAAGGCAGCACAATGGTTAAGCATTATGCGGGGCACAATGTGCGAAGCACAGTCTCGCTGGCTTCCATCAGCTTCTAAAGTGTTCCACTCCCGGGTATACAGCATCTCCTGCAAAAGTTAATTTGTATGTTGGACGACATGTATGTGGAAGGAAGCACCGGCTCAGAATTTGGCCACACATGACATACCACCCGTAATGGTCAGGGACGGGATCTGGGTGAGGGTGCTCTCTGATTAATTAGTTGCTTCCTTAGTGCTTGCTTGTTTACTGCCGCCTGTTCCTGTTAGCTTGCTAGTTGGCTGCTGTACCACTTTCCCTACATACATGCTCTCTTGCTTGTTATGTATGGGAAAGGGTGTCGTTTGAAACTCAAAGGAGCAACCCTGTGATTCGTTTTGCTGTCACTTATAACGGTTATCATCTTAAAATACCGCCGCGCGGCTTACCTGAGGTTAACTTCCAACTTCTTGTTTAGACTCTAGTTTCTACTTTCTCCACCCAAATTCTGACCAGAGTCTTGGTATAGCAAAATAAGCACAAAAAGTACCAGATGTTTATCTGTTGTGGATATAGCAAAGACAGTTGATGACTTATTGTAATATCTACTTCAAATCAATTTTGATTGCGGTTGATTTCTAAGCATCTAATGCAAGTGGACTTAAATTCATATACTGTCAATTTGATCAACTTATTGATAAATGTGACGTAAATAGAAATAGATTCAAGCAAAGAAAAATTTATAAAATTTCAATTGATTGTTAAAAATGACCATTTTTCATTTTACTTCAAGTAAAATGAAAATAACATATGGAATAAAGTTACTTTTCAATTAAAAATTACAGACAAGCAAAAAAGGTTTAAAAGGATTAATATTAGAATGGCTTAGCCTATATCATATATGAAATTGGCTTAATAAAGTTTGATATGTTAATCATATCATTATATCATCTAAAAATAAATAAATGATATGATAATTTATATACTTTTTTTGAAATATACATAAACTTAAAACTCACACCCCTCTCAATAACACACTATATATCATCTCTAGTGTTACCACTAATTATAATTGACATACCTTCCTGTATTATATTTAACTAATTTTGGATATAATTTTAAGTTTTGAGGCTTGAAATTATCTGTACTTTTCAATTATGAATTATGATGACAAAGGGCAAACTGTAAGAGAGACTGACAACGGAGATAAGCCTCAGACAACTCCTCCTCCAGCAAACTCAAACACTGTATGGTTATATTCTTTTACTTTAATTTGGTTATTTGTTATCATACTGTGGGGATCATAATGCAATACATCAATCGATCTGTCTGTGTCAACTCTTGCTTGCGGCTCATCGTTTTTTTGTGTTTTCTGTTCAAGAGCTGTAACAAACGCCTGAGATAGACCCGTATGCGCAAATGCATGCATGCGAACTTTAGTACCACAAGTTGGAGCCGCACACGGATACTATCGTCCATAACCGCACATCTTGTTTCTGAACCAATTCCCTGATTTTCTCATTCCATTTTGATTAGCTCATTGCTATTTAATTGCAATAAATACTTACTCAATCTTATTTTGTGTTCCTTTATGAAGTGGTATGATAATCTTATTTTGAATATTATTACTATATGTCACTTTGATTGATTTATTATAACCCCACCATTCACTATCTTTTTATTGAAAAAGTGTTTGTATTTTAATTATTTTTTTAATGTTTTTTTTTGCTTTTTTTTTTTCTCACTAGTTTATTATTGCTGACTAACTTGTCCGCTAGCTTTTCATAATGTCCGCTAGTTAAAAATATTTTGTGTGGCTTGATTGTTTACGTGTATTTATCAAAACCCGATTATTTGACATTTAAATTGAGTAACTTTAATTACATAATTCTACAATACAATGTACACACATATATATTTATATATGCACTAAATTTTTTTTCTCATCGGCGGCGAAAATGTGGTGGACGGGGATAGGAAATAAAGATGAAAACAGGCCCCCTTTCACTTATTACCAGTTTTGCTTAATTTATAAGCTGACCCCCTTAAAAAATAGATATGAACTGTTCTTCATTAAACTGTGATATTTAACATACGAGTAGTTTACTTTTCATCCTGTTTTATTCCACACTGTAAAATACTGAATATTTTTCAGTGACTAACATATCTAAATTTAATTCAACTATTGAAATTCTCCCTAAATTATATGTACATATATACCTGACCTGTATACCGGCCTTTAAAAAAATTGTAATTGAATACAATATTGTTTGTTGCCTCTATTCGTATCAAACCCCTTTTACTGTTTACTTATTACTATGAATAGTTTATATCAACAATTTTGATTTAAACACTACTAATATACATTATTCGCTTTCTTTTTGGTATCTTTTTTTATTGTGTTTGTAATATTTCACAATTTATAAATCAAATAAATTAGATAAAACATGCTATTATTGTATTTCTTGGGTGCTTTGTTTTTAAATGCTAAGCCCAAGTAATCAAGAACTTAAAAAAACCATTACTCTTTAACCATTAGGGGAAAATAAGTAAGACAACTCACACATTCTTCTCATCATGTTTTTTCCGTCTTTCTATTTATCTATCCGTAAATCAAAAAGTATTAATTAGATAACTCAAATGATTATAACACATGATTAACAATTTATATTAATTTAATTAAAATAAATGGGTTGTTCTAGTAAAAATTTAAGAACAATTGGGATAATAGTTTTATTGTTTAAGAAAAACTTTCGTATTAAAATTTTTTAATAGTTCATCTTATTGTTTCAGTTTACATTTGTTTACATTTGCATATTAGCTCGGATAGTACGGTGACGGATCGGCCTCATGGCTGACTCCAAAATGTCTCACACAAAAAGAATTGGTTCCTTCTTTAGCCGTTGCCGTTTTCTCAGTCAGTCTCGGACAAACTAAATGAAGGGTCACAGAGATTTGCTCACACACTTTCCTCAAAAGCCGCACCCTCAATTACAGCCTAAACTGGAACAGAGCCGGTGAGTCTGAATCACACAATCTAATTTAAAAAGCTGATTCAAGTACATAGGCATAAACAAACATAAATATTCAATCCAATCTTATCTCCTTCGTGATGAAATAAAGTGAAATTAAAAGAAAGGCGTAAAGCAGTGCAATATATTTACTTCTTCTGGAGTAAGGCTTACACACTTAGGAGACTAGTTTGGTTTTTAGTATTCTTTTGTTATCAAAAATACAAGGATCTGTAACCCTGTTGGTGGAAAAGTATATTAATGTATCATTCACCCATCCATTCAGCCAAACGGCTTTAACGCAAACAATAAGCAGTAATAATATAAGAATTCTCCGTTAATCGTATTTTGTTTCTTCCTAATCTACCACTTCAAAAATCTGTAATCACCTTGCAAAGGTGTAGCCACAGCACTGCACTGCAGTACACTGCCAGAAGTAAAACAGCCAAATCAAAGGAGCAGCCATCCCAAACCAATTATTTTCACAGACAGAAAAAGAAGCGGGAATAGAATCAGAAACGCGTAACCCAAAAAAAGATGTCAAATTGAGTAAATATTTAACACATACACGTAATTAAATTTTATTGGCGGTTAATTTACAGTGGCAATTTTGCAACAATTAAGTGTGTTGTCGCTCTTGTTAAATAATATCTTTTTAATCAATTATCAACGCCTCTGAAAATACACTATGAAAATTTTTATTATTAATATCCCAATCAGGGTTAATTTAATTATATACTCAATAAAAATATGTAAAATTGCCAGCCTTTTGGGACTAAACTATAAGGAGCAAAAATATTTAAACAAATTTATAAAAAAGGGTTAAGTAAATTTTCAATTTCTTGTAATTGACTTGATTTCTTACTTTATATTTACAATTCATCTCAATTCATCTCAATTCGACTCAATTTTTCTTAATCCAAGCCAATTAACAAGATAGAGGGAAATGAGTTTTACAAATCGTAAAACGAGTAACGATAATGAACATCAAGTTTCTGAATCGTCGTCGTATTATGAAGGTGATTCATCTGTTGAGTCCAGTATAGGAAAAGACAAAGATTCTGATACATCTTCTAGACTCTCGGCTTTTAAAAGAAGGCAAGAGGCAAGTAGCAATATTTCAAATAGTGGATCTCATCATACACCAAAAAGTTTTGGCAATTCTTCTAGTAAGACTTTCCAAAAAAGCATTGAAGATTTAACTATCAAAAATAAACCAATCAAAGAAGAAAAAGAAGATGAACAGTCAATCGATTGTAAGATTTTCACCAATAACCCCCTTTTCACTCTGGTCTAAGAGAATTTAATATTGACATAATCATTTTCTTGTCTTTCTGTTTTATTTAATTCTGGTTCTTTCCTTTTTTTCATTTAGCTCTTCCAATGTCTGTATTCATTGAAATGACAAAAGAAGATAATATTAGTAAACTCAATGATGATGATAATGAAAAAAGTTTAGCAGCTACTGCTTTAAGCACTAAAAAGTCTGCTCAAACTTTTAGTGAAGCTAGCTCAATCTTAAACCCTTCTACGTACTTGGGTGCCAGTAAAAGTAACGACTTCAAGCATCCATCTAATAAAGTTTCGCCTCAGATGATTACTTCTCAAAACAATATTTCATCTTCAATTGATCCTATAAACAGCACAATTAAGGGAAATAGAAATCTTGTTAATAGTTCGGTTACTGAAAATTCAAATCTATATCAAAAAGATAATATAGACACAACCAGTCAAATAGATAATTATAATAAAGATAAAAATTTAACTTCTTTATTTAACTTGAAATCAAATTCAACTTTTAATTCAGATTTGGATAAAGTCTTAGATTTTCAACCATTGTTCACAAAGAGAGATTTTTATTTATACCCAGTTTGGGTCCATTCAAATGATTGCCCAATTGATATAAATAATATTCAGTCTATTTTCATAAGCTTACAAAACATTTTTCATTTTCAAAAGGATAATGTTAAAAATATGTTTCATTACCTTTTATCTCTTTTAGATTCTAGAGCATCAAGGTGGGGGACAGAAAAGGCATTGATATCACTTTACAAAGATTACATTGCTGGTTCAAATGCTAATTACAAAAAATGGTATCAAGCCTGCTCAATTGAAAAATTAGATTCTCTTGCCTCAAAAAATGATAACCATAGTGAATCAAGTAAACATTCATCATCAAATAAATCCAAAAATAGAAATGATAATTTGAATAATAATTCATCGAATTGGAAAACCTTTGATGAACTATATAATCCTAATTTTCAAACTCCTCAAGATATGACTGTCAAAATTTCAATTTACTTATTATGTTGGGGTGAAGCAAATAATATTAGATTTGCCCCCGAATGTTTATGTTTCATTGTAAAATGTTGTATTGACCATTATGAATCTCCAAATGTTAAAAAGGAAATTATTCTTGGTAAATTTAGATCAAAAGAAAAAAATGCAGCTGGTGAAGGTACTGGATCAGAAGATAATCCTTTTACGTTTCTTGAAAATGCTATCACTCCGTTATATAATTTCATTGTTGATCAATCATTTATTAAAATTAATGATGGCTTATATAAGAAAAATAAAGATCACTCAAAAATTATAGGTTATGATGATGTTAATCAATTATTTTGGTATAAAGAAGGATTATTGAGAATAAATTTGATCTCTACTCCTTCGGTAAAGCTTATGGATGTTCATCCTTCAAAAAGATATCATCTTTTAAACGATTCTAATTGGAATAAAGCCTTCAGAAAAACATTTCATGAATATAGAACTTGGATTCATGTCTTTGTCAATTTCATAAGAATTTGGAATATACACCTATCAATGTTTTGGTATTACACTTGTATCAATTGCCAAGGCTTCTTAAAATATTTAATTCATCCAAGATATTTAACAAAAAATTTGCATGCTTCTTTTATTCTATCTAGTTTATCACTAACAGGATCAATAGTTGCATTTTTAACTGTTTTAGCATTACTTTTAGAATTATCTTTTAATCCAAGGCATTGGCCAGGAACACAGTCATCTTTTACAAGAATTTTAGCTTCTTTAGTATTGCTTATTTTAAATACTGCACCAAGTGTTTACATCTTTGGATTCGTATCACCGAGGAGACAAACGCCCTTATCTTTATCACTGGCAATCATTCAATTCATTTTTTCCGTTTGCTTGATCCTGTATTTTAGTTGTACACCTCTTTCTAATATATGCCGTTTCAATAAAAAGAGAAAACTTGCTGTTAAATACTTCACTTCAAATTTTGCAAAATTGAGAGGTGAAAATAAGTTAACTTCATATGGATTATGGATTTGTGTCTTTTTCTCCAAATTTTTTGAATCATATTTTTTCTTGACACTAGGTTCTAGAGACGCTATGAAATCGTTATCTTCTATGAAATTAAAACATTTAGCAGGTGATACTCTAATTGGTGATTTTTTAGGAACAAAACAAGTTATCATTTTATCGATTACTTTTTATATCAATAATTTATTATTATTTTTCTTAGATACTTATTTATGGTACATTATTTGGAACAGTGCTATTTCTGTTGCAAATTCAAGGTTTTTCAATTCTAATTTTGGATTTTATCAAAATGCAAACTATTTTAAACATGTCCCTAATAAGATCTTAGATCTTCTTCTCAATACGGAGTCAACAGATACTAGAGCTATAGTTTCAAACATATGGGATTCCATAATTCTCTCAATGTATAGAGATCATTTAATTTCTTCAGATTTATTACCTCTATTAATATACCAGACCTCAAAGGCTATTGTGAACGAGGAAGAGAAAACTTTCAGAAAGGATCCTAGAATATTTTGCGCAAGTAATGATACATTAAAAGAATTACAATCAAATACAAACTTAGAAGCAATTAGAAGAATCAGTTTTTTCGCACAGGCTTTACAGTATTCTTTACCTCAAGTGAACACTATTGATAAGATTCCAAGTTTTTCTGTCTTGATTCCACACTATGCAGAGAAAATTTTATTATCAATGAATGATTTACTTTCTCATGAAGATAAAGATAAAAATTTGATTTTAATAGATTATCTTAAAAGCGTTTATAGGTATGAATGGATTAATTTCATCGAAGATTGTAAACTTTTTGACGAAGAAGCAGAATCTCCAACTGATAACAAAGGCAAATCAATCAGCGTATCTCAGTTCCATTCATTAGGTTTCAAAGTTGCTAAACCAGAAAATATACTTAGAACTAGAATATGGGCATCATTGAGATCTCAAACACTTTATAGAACCATTTCAGGTTTTATGAATTATGACACAGCCATTAAGATTCTGTTTGATTCTGAGTTCAGAGACGACGATAATGATGAAAAATCTTTAGAAGGAAAAATCAACGAAGCACACTGCTTAAGTAAAAGAAAGTTCAACATTGTTGTTTCAATGCAAAGGTTGAAAGATTTTGATGAAGATCAGATTAAAGATACAGAATTCTTATTAAGAACTTATCCGAACCTTCAAATTGCATATATAGAGAAATCATATTCAATAGAATCAAACGAAATTGAGTATTACTCTGTATTAATTGATGGATATTGTGATATTGACGAAAATGGGAATAGAAAACCAAAATACAGAATCAAGTTATCTGGTAACTGTATTCTTGGTGATGGTAAGAGTGACAATCAAAATCATTCTTTGATATTTACAAGAGGTGAATTCTTACAATTAATTGATGCTAACCAAGACAATTACTTAGAGGAATGTTTGAAGATAAGAAATATACTTTCTGAATTTGAGGATACCGAATCTGAATTTATTACAGATGATGATGTTTATAAAGGTGTTATGAGTATGGCTAATCTAAAACAAAACGTAGAAACAACAGCTAATGAATATTATCCTAGTACTAATGGTGATCTTAGATATCCGAATGCAAAAATTCAATATGCAAATTATATCAGTGACACAAGAAAGGGTAAAAACCACATATCTGAGAATAGAGCAGGCTCTTTATTAAAGAACTTACAGAATAATCCAATTGCTATCGTGGGTACAAGAGAGTACATTTTTTCAGAAAATAATGGGCTACTAGGTGATGTTGCTGCTGGTAAGGAACAAACATTTGGTACTCTTTTTGCAAGAACGCTAGCAAAAGTTGGAGGAAAATTGCATTATGGACATCCTGATTTCTTGAATAGCATCTTTATGTCTACAAGAGGAGGTGTTTCAAAATCACAAAAGGGTCTTCACCTAAACGAGGACATATACGCAGGAATGATAGCTCTGATGAGAGGTGGTAGAATTAAACATGGTGAATATTTTCAATGTGGTAAAGGTAGAGATATGAGCTTCGGAAGTATTTTAAATTTTACAACAAAAATTGGTGCTGGTATGGGAGAACAGTTACTTTCAAGAGAATATTACTATCTTAGTACACAACTACCAATTGATAGGTTCCTTTCGTTTTATTTTGCTCATCCCGGTTTCCATCTAAATAATATATTTATTGTTTTATCAATCAAAGTATTTTTATTATTTGCAATTAATCTGGCAGCACTTTCAAATTCATCAGTTATTTGTGAATATGAAAAAAATGATCCAAATAAAAATAATGATATTAAAATACCAAATGGTTGTGTTGATATAATGGCCGTTATAAATTGGGTTCAAGTATTCATTATTTCAATTTTAGTTAGTTTCTCAATCTCTTTCATACCATTATTTGCTCATGAGTTTTTGGATAGAGGGTTCATAAAATGTATTAGTCGAATCTTCAGCCATTTAATTTCGTTATCTCCAGCTTTCGAGATATTCATGTGTAGAATTTACTCATATTCATTGACAAGGGATTTGGCTGTTGGCGGTGCAAAATATTTACCGATGGATAGAGGATTTTCAAGTACAAGAAGTTCCTTTGTCACTTTATTTGTCAATTATTCATTTAGCGCGATGTATTTTGGTACCTTTTCAGCTTTGTTACTTCTGTATTGTTCCATTTATATGTGGAGACTTTCTCTAATCTATTTTTGGTTCACTATAATTTCGTTAATGTTTTCTCCTTTTTTCTTTAATCCAAACCAATTCACTGCTTATAAGTTTTTTGCTGATTATACTGGATTTTTAAGATTTTTATTCAACAGTCACGCTTCCAAAAAGGACGGCCAATCAATAAATACTTGGATTAATTATGCTAGATACAACAGAATGCAAATGATTGGATACAAGAAAGAACTTATTGGTAATAGAAAAAATCAAGAAAGCCTTACAGCCAGTAATAAAAAATCCAATCTATTGAATAATCTTCTTATAGACAAATTTTTGCATTTATGTTCTTCTTTCTTGATATTAAATGCGTACATTTTCAGCTGCTCTCAGCATGATATTAGAAATTCCACTCCTTCAAATATAATCGAGAGATTGCTTATTGTATCATTTGGACCAATCTTAGTCAATGTTGCAATACTGCTCTTGCTATCACCGGTGTCATTACTCATTGGTCCATTTATATATAAAGCCTTTCCAAATTTCATATCAGTTGTTGGATCTTTCGCACATCTTTTAGGTGTTTTAAATACTTTAGTTTTCTTTCAATTTTTATTTTTATGTCATAATTGGGAAATTGGTATAACGATATTAGGAATGTGCTGCTGTATTATTTTGCAGAAACTATTCTTCTCAATAGTATTCACCCTCTTTGTGAGCAAAGAATACAGAAGAAAAGATATGAATACAGTTTGGTGGTCAGGAAATTGGTTGGGAGAAGGAATTGGATTGCACATCATATCTCAGCCTTCCAGAGAGTTTATATGTAAATTATCTGAGATGTCCTGGTTTGCTTATGATTTCTTATGGGGCCATCTCATGCAATTATTTCTAAGTTTATTCTTGTTGATACCTTATATTGATACGTGGCATTCTTATTTCCTCTTATGGATTGATATTAAGAAACAATTAAAGCCAATAACTTATTTGAAACATGTCAAGAGGTACAAGATCAGAAACACAATTATAAATTTCACTGCTTTTTTGTTATGTAACAGCCTGTTGATTGGATTAATAATAACTCCTTACGTTTGTTCAGAATTTTTTGATATAGACTTCCAATCATTGCTTCCAGATATACTTTTTGAATTATTCCAGCCAATCGAGCCTGTAAATAATAGAAGAGGTTTGAGAAATTATAGGTATTCCAAGAAAGACACCTAAAGCTGCCACATTGTGATATATATAATTAGTGTTTTTGATTTATTTTTGCAATATTTTTATTTCGTCTTTAAAATAAATGTTCTTTTTTTTTAACAACGCAGGTACATTAGTTCAACATTACCATGCCAGCTTTCCCGTATAAATTTGCTTTTCTTATATAAAATAAAATATAGTTATTTCTCCGTTATTACTCAAATAAATGTAGTTATAAAATAAACAAAGTAGTCTTGAGTTCAGTAAGTGTCCATCGAGAGATAGATTGGAGTCATACAAGAAATATGTTATCTAAGTTACGTAATCCTTATAGTAGGTAAGAGCGAGAGAAATTACGGAATTAGAATCGAGTAACGTAACCTGTTGAAGTGAAAATAACCGATCTCAGTTGGCAACAACGTATTTCATGAAAGAAGAAAAAAGTATATATATATGAATATTGAATATATATAGTTTTTTTCTATTTTATTATTTTTGGATTTGACTATTTTCAAATAGTAACTGAGAAATTAGAAGAATAAAGATGACGGAAGAACTTCAAGATGAAATGGGTGCTATCGAAGCAATTTATCCCGAATGTTTTACGGAGTTAGCACCATTAATATATAAATTTAAGATTCCACAACATGAACATATAACTGTACAGATGTCATTCCCAGAAAAATATCCAGATGAGAAGCCAAATATTTTAGATGTTTTATCAACAAAGAAAGGATATGACGAAGAGTACCTGACTTCACTTTTCCAAGAGGTGTTGGATTCGATATATAGCCAAGGTGATGTATGTGTATTTGATTTTTTTACAGAACTTGATGCCGTATTATTTGAAGATGGTGACAATGATGAACAAGAAGAAATACAGGGAGAGTCTGAATATAATCACGAAGATCACTGGCATGCAAGCGATAGCAATGTCGCTAATATCAGTGACTTAACAAATTCAGTTGGTGATGTTTCAATCAATGATAAAGAAGAAATAGAAGATCTTAGTATTAATAGAAGAGAAGAAGACGACATTGAAGAAGAGTTTGATGAAAATGGAAATTATATATATGACGAAAGTAAGCAAAAGGCTTTTGATAAGAAGCAGAAAGGCAAGGATAAGAATAAGAAGAGTGAAGATAGTGACTCAAATCCCCTATCAGGATGGTCAATTTCAGATCCAATAACGGACAGAAAATCTACATTTGTTGCATTTGCCAGAGAGGTACATAGTGTTGAAGAAGCAGAGTCTTGGGTTGATACTCTGCGGACTGATAGGAAAATAGCCAGGGCTGCTCATTGTATGACTGCATGGAGAATTAAAATGGATAACGGTATCCAATTCCAAGATTGTGATGATGATGGAGAAACTGCAGCTGGTGGTAGATTGTTGCATTTACTTACTATCATGGATGCTTGGAACTGTATGGTTCTAGTGGCGAGATTCTTTGGTGGTGTTCATATTGGACCAGACAGATTCAAACATATCAATTCTACTGCTAGAGAAGCTGTTGTCAAAGGTGGGTTTGTTGAAGACAAAAGTGCATCTAGCAATAATAGTAAGAAATCCAAAAAGAAGAAATAAGTTTACATTTTGATATTTTTGCGATATTTTACAGAAAAACCTTACTGGTTTCATATTACACTATATAGATTTTTATTTAATTTAGAATTAATGTTTTTAGATTATTTTTCGTAATTAATATGTCTTTTTTTTGCATTGGGTTTATAAATAATATACAAATGTAGTTATGGATACAGAAAATGAAACAGCAAGGATCTATAAAAGTGATGAATACAAGAAGAAATTCAGTAGAGAAATTATTTTTTTTGTTTCTTCACCTTGGCATCTTTTGATTTTTTATTAGATGTCCATAAGGATAAGAGACTTCCAGAATCGGCTTTAATGGCTGGCTCGTATTCACTGTCATCGTCATCGTCATCATTAACATCCTTATCTTTTTCATCTTGATCTTCATCTTCGTTACTGCGCTTTCTTTTCTTTTTATTGTTAGAATCAGTGGATGGATTAGACACTTTAGTACCCATACTTCTCCTTCCACTCACTATTCCCGAATCATTGGAAAATGCAGCGGAATCAATAACAGGAGAGTTGTCGATATTAGTGTTTGAGTTCATGATATTAATTGAAGTATAACCAACTTTTTTAACTATTTTCCTTTGCTTTTTTATTCTAGAAATTAGATTATCTGAATTTGAAGATTTCCATTCACTTGAATCTTTAACTTTTTTAATATTTTCAGAATCTGCATCTGCATCTTCAGTTGTGTTTCCTTTCCTGTCAGCATTACGCATGAACTAAAATCCATTAATTATATATATGTATTTATATATGTATGTTAGTACCTATTGTCCGACATATAGTAATTAAATAGCAAAATATTGACCTCTATTTAGTAAATGAATTAGACTTACCTTCATGTTCAGCACTCTACTGGATAACCCATCTTTTGCACTCATTTTGAAATTTTAAATTTAAAGTTATGGAGATAATATTATAATAATCAATTAACAAAATTAGCCTATATTATAGAAATACTTTTTTTTAAATATCAGAGCAGACGAATCATGATTAAAGCTCATCTTCATGTTCAAAGAACTTACTAAACGGGAAACTAAAACTGCAAACAATTCTAGAGATAAAGAAAAATTTTAACTACTAGAAAAAAGGTCGATAAAAGCGTCGATAGACTTATCAGCCAAAACCACCTGCGATTACATAATCAACTAATAAAATCATTTTTTTGATTATTTTCTAGGCTTTTTTGGAATTTTACTAAATACTAACTTGGATGCTATCAGATGAATACAATTTGACTGTGGATAATCCCGGTTTAATGGGGAAGCATATTGAACAGATGCGTAGATACTGTTGACTTGACTTTTGAACTGTCTATAAGGCTCCAAAAAGTATTAAATTAGGAAGTTACTCTTGAATTCAACTCCCGGCTACTAGAGACTGAAGAAGCTAAGTACAGCTTTGCAAGGTACAAACACGAAAGGCGATAAAGGTGGCACTTTAAATATGTCAACTGAGAATTGACCATTGACAAACTACAACTGGAATATGTTCAGGAATAAACGTTTGGTCCCTATATCTGAAATACTAATTCTTCCACCAGAGATCCCTGTATAGCAGTAAAAACTTATCATGAAAGATTTCTCCCAGACGTTACTGCTGAGTCAGAGGCCTGCCTGGCCTTTCTGGAGGACTTAGTGGCTCGTCCGCGCGGTAATATTACAAAATAATACAAATAGGCCGCAGAGAGCTATGATCCTACAGGCTCTCCTGGCAGCTCTCAGCACGGATGCACCAGCCTCAGAGGTGCACTCTCAGCGAAGCACCAACAGTTCCAGGAGAAAGAATAAGCGCCGAGAAAGCGTCAAATCCTTTTTGTGATTCCACAGAACTCACCGGGCCCTAAAAGTGTAAACAATGTTCACTGCCTTGGAGAACATCGATACCACAATGACAATGGAGCCAGCAGATATCACATTGTGCAATAAACAAGGTTTCTGACCAGATGGATATCGCCATGATCCGACAGACAACCAGGATCAGAGGCATCCAGGCTCCAAGACCAGAAGGATCCAGGATCCAAGATCAGAGGCATCCAAGACCAGAGGCATCCAAGACCAGAAGCATCCAGGACCCAGGATCAGAGGCATCCAGGACCCAGGATCAGAGGCATCCAGGATCCAAGACC
>BCGP01000001.1:3825992-3902635 GCA_001599335.1 [Candida] boidinii | reverse complement strand
AGGCATCCAGGATCCAAGACCAGAGGCATCCAGGATCCAAGACCAGAGGCATCCAAGACCAGAAGCATCCAGGACCCAGGATCAGAGGCATCCAGAATCCAAGACCAGAGGCATCCAGGATCCAAAACCAGAGGCATCCAAAACTAGAGGAATCCAAGACAGAGGAATTTAAGACCAGAGACATCCAGGATCAAACTAATGGGGTTAAAACAAAATGATCTGGAGAACGGGTCATTGAAAAAGTCAAGTAAGCCAAAAGATATTCAACCAAGAGAGCCCAGAGTCTTTCACAGCTCTGGAAAAATTCGTGAGCACTCATGGCATTGGAAGCTGAATATTCCAGATCAGAAAATCCAAAATGCCACTATTGCGACAGCCATATATATTTATATCCATGGCGCTTATATATGAACTGGTGGCATTAATAAAATCAAAACAAAAAAAAACACTTAACCTTGCAGAAATTTCAAAATTTGCTTCTAGGAATATTATAGATAAGACATCTTAGCGCCGAGCGAGCACACCATAAAACCCAATCCAAATATGAAATCAACGTGGATCTTTTCTTCATATTCGCCTGATAGAATCCATGGATATCTGGCTCATAAAACCACCATGCCACTATCATCTAGTTTCGTTGTACCTAACATACCCACGGCAGATTCTCTAGCCATATGAACCACACAGGTTTCAATAAATTCTACCAAAACTGACTTATCATTTTTTCGTGCACTCCTCTAGCGCCGGCCATTCTGATTCATTTGATATTTCTTCAGCGTTTAATCTTTTGTCTGCGGCCAAAACATAACCGCCTGATTAACTCATTTGTTGTCACTACTCAAATCCAAGCCACAAATTATTCATCCTCTTGTTACCATCCATACGGGTTGGCCATATAAACAACCTAAGCGCCAAAACAACCTCCTTTTATTTTGTTATATACTCGGCTATCTCTTCAGACTGACGCCCTTATTTATTTAGCATGCGACCGTGGCAGCCTTGAATAGGTATGTTACCAAGCTATACAAATTATACCACCAATACACAGGTCTGAGCCAGAAATTATCCACCCGTTATCCACACCCCACATCTCTCCGTTGTTTATCTCTATCCATTTAGCCCAGTCCAGCTGCCTTCCTCTTCCCAATACATTGCCTATTATTTAATAGCAGCGCGTATCATATATATAGCCAGATCATCTTTACTATACAGTTCTCCGTTCACAAATACCACAGCGCTTCATCTCCCGCTAACAAGACTAAAGTACCAAACTAGTTGAACCTCCTTTCAATAAGAGCTAAACGCCCAGTGTCAAACTGCAATTTGGGTTCACCATGAAGACCTCTTGTTTCATAGAACGATTCTGTTGCTCTAGGTTAATGGCGCCGTTGCCTGGAATTATATATTAAGATATATATAGTTGTATATACAATTTTGTAGTTTAATAAATCCGATTTAAATACCTTTTATAATCACAGATAAATTTATTATTTACATTTTTCATCAAAAACTAAATAATGCCATTTACTGATATCGACAAACGCTTTGAACGCTTTATGGTTAAGAACTCTCATGACGAGGTTGTTGACGCATTACATGCTTACTATCATGTTAATTGCCCAAACTGCCCCGACTCAGTTCTACCCCCAAGCCGTTACGAAGAGTTTCTCAAATTTGCGATGAGAGGTTCAACCTTCAAATCGCCTCACCCGCCTTCAACAGCACCTCCAAATCTTGTCTCACTCGGAACTTCATCTTCATTTCCTGATACCTCAATGGTCCCTTCCACTACTTCAACTTCAACTTCAACCTCAGCTTCAACTTCAACTTCAACTTCAACCTCATCATCTGAATTACCATTCGAGTCGACAAATACTCCCAACGACCCTCCTTCCACCACAGGCTCTTGGAAAACCATCCCAGATGACTCTTTCCACAATGAATCGTCTAATTTTCCTGCTTGTGAACATGAAGAATGCTACCACGCTCATAAGTTTTATGAAAAAGATTCACATGTATCCACCACCATCAGCTATTACCCACTTTGCAAATTCCATCAACCTTTCAGCGGTCTGTCCCCACCAACATCATCTTGCTCGATTACATCATCTTGCTCCACCAATTCATCTTTTTCCACAGCTTCTTATCACTCTGCTGAATGCGAACCATCCTTTGCTTACTTCAACTACTCGGCTCAAATTAGAGTCTTAACTGATCGTTTCAGCGGACTACTTCTCGGCACCAGCTACCGCGCTTCAACAAAACTGACTTCTCATTACCAATCATTGGCTCAATCATTTATCGAACAATTATCTCCTAACGGATCTGAAAATTGTATCGACCTTCATTCCCAACCAACTACACCTCCATCAAGCGCAGAGTCATACTTCTCTGCTACATCTCGTTTGAATTCATCATGCTCCAGTTCATCCTACTTCTCAGCTAAATCTGGACCACTTTCTGCTTCATCTTCCTTTGCTTCTTACTCTGATTATGTTGAGTCCAGTTCCTGCTCTACCGCATTTGATCATTTTCATGCTTTAGCTAATTTTCAAGCAACTGCAAATCATCCAGTGATTATCTCCAAATCAATTAACAATTCCATTAATTTAAATTTAGGGCTCACTAGTCGTTTCATTTTGGTCGCACTCCTTATCTCTAAAGCTAATATGGATAAGAATCTTTTGGATTATCATCTCCAATCAACACCTCCATCAAGCGCTGCTTCATACTTCTCTGCTACATCTCGTCTAAACTCATCCTGCTCCACTTCATCCTACTTCTCAGCTAACTCTGGGCCACTTTCTGCTTCATCTTCTTTTGCTTCTTATTCTGATTATTCTGACCCAGATCCATGGGCAACAGCATCTTCTGGTATCTATGGCAATTCTGTTCTTCACTCTTCGGGACATACTCATGCCACTCGATCCACTTCAAATTCTGAATCAATTAGCTCCACTCTTGCTTTTGCCTCTAACTCTATTTCTGCAACACTTGGATTTCTAGAGGCCACTGCGAATGAGATTGCTTTAAACCGAAATGAAATCTACGAATCACATCCGATTAACAATGTGGAAGCAGATCCTTTCACTGTTTCTGATGATTCCTTCATTTCTATTAGCGATCAGTCTTTTTCAATATCTTTTGACTTGGTCTCACTGATCTCAGTTTCCCCAATTTTAGAGCCTTTACACCCAACAGACATAGACAATGTGCTTTCTTTAACTAGCTTAACTTCCTCTAACGATCCTCTTTCGTTTCAGGATTATAATGAGAGCGCTCTTCCTATGCCTGTCTCTGATTCCAGTTTAGCTCCAATTTCATTGCTTTCATCATGCCGAGAAATATGTTATTGGCTTTGGAGTTTCGTGGGTTCTGATTATTCTTCTGCTATGCCATCATCTGGAGGTGATCTGTTATCCGAGTCGCCTTCTATTTCTTATCCATCAGATTCATTATCTGTCGGTTCGTTAAGTCATTCATTTAGCTATACTCCTGCTTCTCAGTCTGCCCTTCTTTCTAACTTAGGTTTTAATTCAATTTTGGGCACTCCTGGTGATTCACCAATTGGTTCCTCGATTGGTTCTTCGATTGGTTCTTCGATTGGTTCTTCGATTGGTTCTTCGATTGGTTCTTCGATTGGTTCTTCGATTGGTTCTTCTTCTGCTCCGTCTTTCATTTCTCCTCTTACTGCTCCTCTTGATTTGGCTGCCTGCGATTCACATACAAGTGATTCGGATTCAGTTGCGTTTGCGTCTGATGACACTCCATCTCCAGCCAGACACTCTTCTGGTTTGCCATTCTTTGTTGGTCTATTTGATCATCCTTTGATACAGTTTCTATTTGGTTGTAAGTCTCGTGTAAATGATTTGTCTTCTTATCATAAGTTTCCAAATGATCCATCATCCAGTGTGGGTAGCTCAAGGTGCTCTTCTCCTAGCTACATTCCCTCTGCGGATGGTTATTTTGGTTATCCACGTGACAAACTTCCATTTGATTCTCGTCAAGGTACTCTTATAGATCCTGATATGGTTACCTCTGAGTCTGGTGACGTTTTAGCGACAGGTTTGGCTTCGGCTAGACTGGCTCCTTCTTCGTCTGGTTCTGATGTTGAGATATACTCTAATGCTTATGTACAAATATCTGAATTCAAGTTATCTGATTTGCATACAGCAAAACATACTGGAGTCGTGTTTGAGTTTGTTTATGGAACGAGCATGAAGTTGAATCATGAGTTGAATCATGAGTTGGATCATGAGTTGGATCATGAGTTGGATCATGAGTTGGATCATGAGTTGGATCATGAGTTGGATCATGAGTTGGATCACAAATTGGATCACGAGTTGGAAACTAAATATGGCTTATCTTCAATAACTGATGGTGCAAAACATCAGGGTGTTTTTAAAGCTTTCTCAAATATGTTAACTTCAGCTATTTCTCTATTTATGAACAAGAAAGCTAAGCCTGAAGCTGATAAATATGACAATACCGAATCTCTTACTCCTGTCTGTTTTTCTGCTTCGGCACCTGTTTCTGATTCAATCTCAGAAATTAGCTATATCGGTGGTGACTTTTCTGGCTACTTTACTGCTTCAGCCTCAGATACACCACCTGGTACTCCATCTGCTTCATCGGCCATTTCTGCTTATGTTTCTGCTAGTGGCAAACCATCTATTGCTGATATTCAATTTGATTCCGGTGTTGTCCCTGCTCCTATTGCCGATTCTCCTTTTGGTGTTATCTCTGCTCCTATTGCTGATTCTCTTTTTGGTGTTATCTCTGCTCCTGATGTAATTTCTGCTCCTGATTGTCCTATTGCTKATTCTGCTATTGGTGACATCCCTGTKCCTAATKCTCCATCTGCTGATATTCAATTTGATTCCGGTGTTATCTCTGCTCCTATTGCTGATTCTCTTTTTGGTGTTATATCTGCTCCTGGTGTAATTTCTGCTCCTGATTGTCCTATTGCTAATTCTGCTATTGGTGACATCCCTGCTCCTAATCCTCCATCTGCTGATATTCAATTTGATTCCGGTGTTATATCTGCTCCTGGTGTAATTTCTGCTCCTGATTGTCCTATTGCTAATTCTGCTATTGGTGACATCCCTGCTCCTAATCCTCCATCTGCTGATATTCAACTTGACTCTGGTGTTATCTCTGCTCCTGTTACTAAACTTGACTCTGCTGATACTTCTGTTCCTGGTGTTATCTCTGCTTCTGGTATTATCTCTGCTACTGATTCTCCTATTGCTGATTCTGCTATTGGTGCCACCCCTGCTCATAATTATCCATCTGCTGATATTCAACTTAACTCTGGTGTTATCTCTGCTCCTGATGTTATCTCTGCTCTTGCTGTTTCCTCTGCTTCTATAGTTAACTCTGCTTTTAGTTTTATTTTTGGTTCTCGTGGTAAGTCATCTTCCACAGGATCTAAATCTGGTACTACTCCTGCTTCTGGTGTTCAATCTGCTTCTGCTATCGCATCTGATTCTGACATTCAATCTGCTATCATTCAACCTCAACCTGTTGCCACTGACATTACCAATGACAATGACAACGATAGTCAAGATTCCTATTCCTGTTACAATCCCCCAATGACAAGTCACGTCATCAATGGATCTCCAGGTTATGGAAGAGTTTCTCATTTAAAGCTCCTCCAAGATCCATACAGTTCATTACAAGAATCTGGATACCAAGATATTGATGCATTCAAGAACGATAAAGATAATGACAACCACACTAATATTAATGAATCTAACACTGATGATGATCACATTTCTGAATCTAGTGATTCATTCGAAGATACCTGCGATGAAGCTAGTTCTTTCAGTCATTATCCTAATAACGATAGCAACAATGATGCTAATGCTAACAATGGTCAACTTCTATCTCCAACATCTAGATTATCTCCACCAATCAAGATGAAAGAACATCGTACTTCTCATCTCGATGATTTTCCAAGACCTGCCACTGAATGGATCAGAGACATTAAAAACTCTCAGGCCCATACTAGGTTTGGACACATGATTGAAGTTATTGATGCACCAAAGGAACAAACTACTTTATGTCCATCTCCATCTTCCAAAAGACCATTAGCCATCAGTCCTAGAAATATTGGTAATTTACAATATACTGCTCCTTCTGAAGATTTTTTCAGATCTGGTACTTCTCTAACTGGTTCTCCAATTAAGAGAACTGGTAAGTCTGTTAGTTCAAGAATCAATACAAAATTCTTAAAACTTGAACCTTTAAAATACGATGATTTTAGTGATGGTGATAAGAATTCAAGATCAAATAAACTTGAATTAAAATCTCCTGTTATGCAAACCAATCCTCTTTCAGATGATGATTCCATATTAGTCTCTGATACCGACTCTGAAACTGCTAAAATTCGTCGTCATGGTGAAACTAGATTCTTAAAGATCACACCACAGACTCTTGGTACCTCTTCTTCTTCTCGTCGTTGTCGTTCTAAATCTGGACTCTTCAATATCACTACTCCAATATCATCCCCTTATAAGTTTAATGATATTTCTCCAGATTATTACAAGACTCCAACTGGTTCTCCACTTCATTCTAATGTTAAAGAATATTATGATTCTTCTGATAGTGATTCTGATGCTGGTAAAGGTAAATCTCGTCGTTACTCTCCAGCTAGTCCAAAAGTTTTAAAATCATGTTTATCTCCTAAGTCATCTCCTGTTAGAAATATTCGTCCTGCTAAATTTATTCAAAAAGATATGGATAGTGAATTTTCAGAATCAGATTCTGATTATAAGATTAAAACTGCTAAGGCTTCTTTTATTACTCCTAAAAAAGAAGTCAAAGTTGATGAAGAAGAATATGATGAAGAAGAAGATATACGTAAAGTTCAAACAGAAAGATTTAGAATGTTGAAAGTCACCAAAGAAGAAATCAATATTGCCACACTTGAAGAAATAGCTAAGGATAGTTCAAATGTTAGTACTGATAGTATCTATAACAATCTATGTGCTAAATATAGAATTAAACAAATTAAGAACTATTATAAGAGATTCCAATTTGAAGGTTTCCAAAAACCATTGCCTGAATTTTCACTAGTACCTAAACATGAGTCTACTGAACCATCAATTCGTGATGCTATTAGTCTTAGATATAAAGACTGCAGACCTAATAACTTTTTCAATCCAAGTAAAAAGTTACAAAAAGTCAGATTTAATGAAGCTGTTAGAGTTAGAGTTAACTAAATATTGCTGATTTTGCTGATATAGTTTATATTGCTGATTATACACTATTTTTATTTTATTTTTATTATTGTTTTTATTGGTGCTATTGTTGTTTGTTTATTTTATTGTATTTTATTTGAGACCATTCTATTAAAAAATTGTTTAAAAAATTCTAAAAAAAAATTCTTCTTATCGATGGTATTATTATCATCACTATTATCTCTATCAAATATCTTTTTTATATATCAGTACAACTTGTAGTATTTTTAGTTGTAAATATGAATATAATATATACAAGTGTATATAGTTGATAAGTCTTCATAAGAGATGAATTGCCATAGAAATATGACAGGACGAGCCATAGATGGATGGAAGAGGACTAGAGAGCAGCCCAAGGTCCTTACAAGAGAGGCAAAATGAAACATTCAAGTGAACATATACTAAAACTTGAAACAGTGGGGGGATAAGTGTAACAAGTTTGTATATGATAGCTTATCGAATGTCAGTTCTAGATCACACACATTTCCGATAGGCACATAAGCTCTACAATACAATAGACATGAAACAGTTGATTAGAGAGCCTATAAGATGGGGAGGATTTTGGCTTGAATTTCTAGGCTGTTGTTACTCATGGATTTTCAAGGATTCGTGAAAGGCGGCGTAGAAACATTTTGACAGGCCGTAAATGCGAAACTGCTCCCGCGCTAATTACTACGCTGGGGCCGTGATCTCTCGTTTAGTCGAATTTCTGCTTGAGAAAATGAAACAAAGTCCGCTCTTAATCTATTCTTCTCTTACTGATGCACGGATGTTCAATTGTTACGTAATCCTATATATACTGAGATTTAGAAATAAAAAAAAATAACTTAGAAAAAAAAAATTTTATTTATACATGAAGTGAAAAGTGTAGTTATTTTATAGGTTTCTATGGATAGAATTAGGTGTTTTGGTAAGTGTATTTACTGTTTTGAGTGACTGTGTTTCAATTTTAAGAATATGAACTGATTTATTCATACATATAATCTATTCTATTAATATTCATTAGTATTTATTGATAAGTGTATCTATTTAAATCTCTTTATTTCAAGTATATTCAAAGAGGAATATTTTATTGAAAAAAATATATATATTTTATCAATATGAAATCAGATTTTCAATTTTCCAATTTACTTGGTACTGTATATAGACAAGGTAATTTACTTTTCACTGAAGATGGAACCAAATTGATTTCGCCTGTTGGTAATAGAGTCACAATTTTTGATTTAATTAAAAATAGAGCATATACTTTAAATTATGAGCATAGAAAGAATATATCATGTATTGCATTAAACAAACAAGGAACATTATTATTATCTGTTGATGATGATGGTAGAGCTATATTAGTCAATTTTGTTGCCAGAACGGTTTTACACCATTTTAATTTCAAAGAGAAAGTACGTGAAGTTTCATTTTCACCAGATGGTAAACATTTTGCATTAGCTGTTGGTAGATTTATTCAGATATGGAAAACACCAGATGTAACAGAGGATAGACAATTTGCACCATTTGTACGTCATAGAGTCTATGCTGGTCATTATTCTGATGTTTTATCTGTTTCATGGTCTCATGATTCTAGATTTTTAGTATCAACAAGTAAAGATTTAACAGCTAGAATTTTTTCATTACATTCAGAGGATAAAGATGTCAAGATGATTTTATCTGGACATAGAGATTATGTCGTTAAGGCATTTTTTGATAAAACACAAGAGATGATTTATACCATAAGTAGAGATGGTGCAATTTTCAGATGGGAATATACAGAAAGACCAGATAATGAAGATGACGAAGATGATGAAGATGAAGAAAATGATAAAAAGGATAACAATAACAATAATAATAAAGATATGAATTGGAGAATAATATCTAAGAATTTTTTCTTTGCAGATGCTAAATTAAAATGTGCAAGTTTCCATGCAAATTCCAATTTATTAATTGTTGGTTTTAACAATGGTGAATTTAGGTTATATGAATTACCAACTTTTACCATGGTTCAACAATTATCAATGGGACAAAATGCGATTAATACAATTAATATTAATTCATCAGGAGAATGGATTGCATTTGGATCTAAGAAATTGGGACAATTATTAGTTTATGAATGGCAAAGTGAGTCATATATTTTAAAACAACAAGGTCATTTTGATTCGATGAATTCATTAGCTTATTCACCTGATGGATCTAGAATAGTGACGGCTAGTGATGATGGTAAGATTAAGATATGGGATATTGTATCTGGGTTTTGTTTAGCAACATTTGAAGAGCATTCATCTGCTGTAACAGATATAGCATTTGCTAAAAGAGGACAAGTTATGTTTTCATCATCATTAGATGGTACAATTAAAGCATGGGATTTAATAAGGTTTAGAAATTTTAGAACTTTTACATCAACTGAAAGAATTCAATTTTCATGTCTTGCTGTTGATCCAAGTGGTGAAATTGTATGTGCTGGATCATTAGATGATTTTAAGATTCATATTTGGTCTGTACAAACATCACAATTATTAGATCAATTATCAGGACATGAAGGTCCTGTATCTAATTTAAGTTTTGGTATTGAATCAACTACAAGTACACCATTATTAGCCAGTTCATCATGGGATAAGACAATTAGGGTTTGGAATATTTTCAATAGAACACAAGAGAGTGAACCATTTTTATTGAACAGTGAATGTTTAACCATTGCAATGAGAAATGATTCTAAAGAAGTTGCAGTATCGTTATTGGATGGATCTATTGTATTTTTTGATGTTGAATCAGGTAAACAGAATAGGTTAATTGAATGTAAGAAAGATATTTTACGTGGTAGATTCTTAGAGGATAGATTTAACGTTAAGAATTCCAGTAGAGGATTAAATTTTGTCTCTATATCATATAGTTTTGATGGATTATCATTAATTGCATCAGGTAATAATAATTCTATATGTCTTTATGATTTACAGAATGATGTGTTATTGAAAAGGTTTATAGTTTCACGTAATATGACATTAAACGGTACACAAGAATTTTTAAATTCCAAACAAATTGGAGCCAATGGATTAGCTTTAGGTTTAATCGATGATGATGGTGAACTAAGTGATTTAGAAGATAGATTAAAAGTTGATAAGCAATTACCTGGATCAAATAGAGGTGATTTATCAGCTAGAGTGACAAGACCTGAGATTAGAGTTATGAGTATTCAATTTTCACCAAATTCTACATCATTTGCAGCAGCATCTACAGAAGGTTTATTAATTTATAGTATTGATGATGAATTAAATTTTGATCCATTTGATCTTGATATTGATATTACACCTGAGACAATTGAAGAAGTATTAAAAGAAGAAGAATATTTGACTGCATTTGTTATGTCATTTAGATTAAACGAGCAGTATTTAATAAATAAGATATATGAGAGTATATCAATTAAAGATATTGGAATAATGGTTAAAGATTTACCTATAATTTATATTGAGAAATTAATGAATTTTATAGGAAATAAAATATTGTTAAATGATGAAGGTAATAAACATATTGAATTTAATTTAAATTGGATTGAAAAAATATTAAGTATTCATGGTAAATATATTTTAAAGAATAAATTTAAATTTTCTGATTCATTAAAATTAATTCAAAGATTTTTGAATAGAATTTCAAAAGATATTGTTAAATTATCATATAAGAATGAACATTATCAAGAATTTTTTGCATTTAATTCTGGAAATGTTGCTATTGAAGATGTTGATGAAGATGATGATGCAATTATCGTTGATCCAGAGGAAGAAGAAGAAGAAGAAGAAGAGGAGGAGGAGGAAGAAGAGGACTCCGATGACGATGAAGCTGGTGGATGGTTTGGACCAGGGGATGTCAAGAAACCAAATACAGATAATTTTGAAACCAATTCAGATTCAGATGATTCAGATGAAGAAATGGAATGATCAAAATTCGGAAAGAGAATCATAACTTTTTTTTGTAAATTTTATAAATATATATATTTAATAGAATAAAATATAGAATAATTTTAGTAATTAATTAGTAATTAATCAAATTAATAAAAATTTATATAAACTTAAAACCATTCGGATTCAAATCTCCGTGGTAGCATGATTTTCAATTGTTATAGTGTTATAAATCCCATTGAAGTTGATTCTTTTGCATACGAGGGAATGGAAAATGATAAATTATTAAAATTCTAACATGTTCCAAAGTATTCTAAAGAAGCGATGGGATCAATTACCGAGTGGGCTTTCCGCATACATCTCTGCTGATCTCTCTGCGGCAAAGGTGACGCGATGGGCGGCGTTTTACGGTGCGTCTACCGTGCGTCCACCGTGGTTTTTACCCTGCATCGGAGAGTTTTTTCTGTGACATTACGTAAGGGCGGATGAATTTTCTGTATCCGCTAAATTTTTATTTTAGTTATGTGAGAGAGAATTTAGTGGGGGTTTTGTTTGTGTTTGTTTCTTTTGTTTCTATTACAGGTTTAGCAATGTCTGGAGAAGTTAGTGGAATGAAGGATGTTGGAAGAGGGAAGAGGGAAGAGGGAAGAGGGAAGAGGGAAGAGGGAAGAGGGAAGAGGGAAGAGGGAAGAGGGAAGAGGGAAGAGGGAAGAGGGAAGAAAAGGGTTTGGAGTCATCGATGGGAGGGGTGGCGATAGAGGAAGCAGTATATAAGTTGAGAGAATCAATTGAATCAGTGAATATTTAAGGGTTTTATATATGATTGCTGTATTTACATCACGATACTGTAATATACGCAATATGATAAGAGGAGAATGTTTAACACTTATAACAGAGTGTATTGAACTTTTCAATTTTTCAAATGATTCCGCAAATGATAAGAATAAAGATAAATATGAGGATAAATTAAATAGATTAACCAAGATGTTAAATATAACAGTTAATGATCAAAAGAAAAGAGATATATTATCCAGTAGTTTATCACTATGGGATAAAATAAATGAAATAATATATATTCAAATACAGTATCAAGAAATGGAGATTAACAATAATCAATTAAATGAGAAAAATGATGATTTATATAGGGTTAGAATTATAAGAGGTATAATAATAATATCAATGAATTTAATAATTGGATTAAAAAATTTATTTAATTATTCAAAAGATGAATTTAATAAATTATATATTAATAATGATTTAAATCATAATAATGAATTTTCAATTGATTTATTATTTAGTTCAATATTTATGAATAATCAAAAAAATGTATTGAAATTAATATATTATAATCTTATAATAATTGAAAAAAATGATACTGATAATGATAATGAAAATGAAATTTATAAGAAATTAATTATATCAAGTTTACAATTTTTAATTAATATTAATAATAAATTTAATTCAAAATTTGATGATATTAATAATACATATGAAATAAGTGAATTTAATTCAATTTCCAAAAAAATTAAAAAATTAAGCTTTAATGAATCAAATGAAAATCAATTAATAAATTATTATTTTTTATTATTTATTAATAATTTATGTTTAAAAGAATATAATTTAAATAAAATATTTATTATTAAATTTGAAAATATAGAATTACATTTAAATCTTATTGAATTATTAAAAGATGATGATTATGATTATGATTATATTAAACAAGAAGAAAATAAAAATTTAATAAATTTTTTACAAATTAAAGAAAATATAATTAAATTAATTATTTTAAATAAAAATTTTTATAATAAATTTATTATTAATTTATTAAATGATAGTGATGAATATTTAATTATTGAAGGATATTTTAAATTAATTTATGATTTAATAAATAATAATATTAATAATGAAGAAGAATCATTTATAAATAAAAATGAATTAAAATTTTTATTAAATGAAAATTATAAAATTTTTAAATTTAATTTAATTAAAGAAATTAAAAATTTAATTGAAAAATCAAATAATTTATTCAATGATAAAGATATAATAAGACTTGAAAATTTAAATAATTTACTTGTTATTAATCTTGAAATTATTTATGAATTGATTAAGTACTTGAATGCAATTAATGATACTGAATTACTTATTGATATAGTTGAATTTTTCAAAATTGTTGAAAAGAATATTAGTAAAGTGCGATTAAAAGATCTTGAGGAAGAGAAGGAACCTCCAAAATTTGAAGATTTGAGTTTAGAAAATGATTCAAACAAGGATTTAAACAAGGGATTGAACAAGAATAAGAAGAAATTGCGTAATGTGCGTGGTGTGCTTATCGATGTGATCACTGTTTTTGTCTACGGTAATTTCAACAACCAGGAGCTAGTGCGGGAGAATCACGGGCTGGAAGCAGTGCTGAACAGCTGTAATATCGACCACAATGAGCCATTCATCAAAGAAAAAGCGGTGCTGTGTCTGAAGTTTCTGCTGATGAACAACGAGAAGAACCAGGCGTTTGTCAGGCAGCTGGAGCCGCAGCGGCTGGACATGAAGCCGGAGGACGAGGCAGCGCTGGCCAGGCAAGGGTACGCCGTGGACATTGTGGACGGCAAGGTGAAGCTGGACCGGACCAAGTGACGATCCACGGGAGAGCCAACCAGCCAGCCGGTCAGTCAGCCAGTCAGCCAGTCAGCCAGTCAGCCAGTCAGCCAGTCAGCCAGGGTCCACGGGGGATCAGTGATTTGAATATTGACACGGCCAAGACTGAATGTATAGATATATAGTGTAATAGATATATAATGTAATAGATATATAATGTAATAGATATAGATATAGATATAGATATAGATATCGTTAACTATGTAGAAGCAACACATGCGATTGTCGTAATTCGAGACAAGAACTCTGAATTCTCAGAGAAATCTCAAAGAAAAAGTGAGAATTCTTAATACTCAGCGGATATTCACAGGTAGGTGCACGGGTGTCACAACAGTATTAAGAAACAGTTAAACTAGCAATTTATTGTGTATGGTGAATCGATGATACATACACCTTAATATTTCAATTGAATAATTAAAATATTAATTAAACACGCGCCTTGAAATTATTGTTATTTAGTGTTATTGTTGTTAATTTTTATTGTTTTATGCTATATTGTTATTGTCATTCTTTGGGGATCTTGAGTAGTTACTATATAACATATATTTAATGAAATTACAGTGTAATAAATACAATATCTATTAATTAACTAAGAAAAAATATAGATTCCCCGCCTTTACTAAATATCAATAAAATAGTATATAATATATTATAGAGTAGTATATATTATATAGTATAGAGTAGTATATATTATATAGTATAGTATATAGTATATAGTATATAGTATATATTATAGTATATAGTGTATATATTATAGTATATAGTGTATATAGTAAATACTAAACAGTGAAGTAAATTATTTGTTATTTTCACTGGTTTTTCATCGAGAATTGGTCTCTGGTCATTTGTTATGCATATTATTGCATTACGCGAGTATTATAGTATTAATATAACAATAATACAATAATGCAATTGTTTCACTCTTTCGTCATTTATTATAAATAATTAATTAATTTCTTTTTGTTTTATTTCTTTTTGTTTTATTTCTTTTTGTTTTATTTCTTTTTTTTATTTTCCAATTAAATTAAATTTTGCTTGTGATTTTTCAATTTACGTGGATTTCCATTTTTGGCTGGCAGGCTGGCCGGCTGGTGGGCATGTTTGCAGGGGTCACGGAGATGCTGGGCCGCGTATCCACTGTGTTACCAGGTACCAGACCGTGCCAATACCGTGCCAATACCGTGGGAATACCGTGGGAATACCGTGTCTCTGTTTACGCTCCATCCGGATTGTCCAAAAGTAAACAACACCATAATATCAATAATATCAATAATATCAAGAATATCAATAATATCAAGAATATCAATAATATCAAGAATATCAATAATATCACTATTATCACTATTGGCAATAACAGTGATTTCACTCGTATACTGATATTGATATTGCATTAGGCCATTTCACTTCACTTCATTTCAGTTCACTTCATTTCAGTTCACTTCATTTCATGTTCTGTTTACCTGCTTGTATATATATATAAATCTCTTCTGTCTCTTTTACTCATTCACTTCAATATTCATATCTCTTACCATCCATCCATCCATCAATATTCTCAAGATGTCTTCAATTTCAGATATCTTTAATAATATCTCAAATAATACAGATTTATTTCAAATCACTTTACCTTCGTTTAATAATCCTTTTGGTTTAAAATTATGGCCAATTTTTAATTATTTATCCTTAAAATTAACAAATAATTATTTTCAACCTGAAAATTTTGAATTTATTGAAGGTGAAACATTTTTTTCAACTCCATTACCTGTATTATCTTCAATTTTAATTTATTATATTGTTATCTTTGGTGGAAGATATTTAATTAATTCATTAAATATTAAACCTTTAATTTTAAACGGTTTATTTCAAATTCATAATTTAATTTTAACTTCAATTTCTTTAATATTGGTTTTATTATATGCTGAACAAATTATACCAACTATTTATAATTATGGTTTATATTTCTCAATTTGTGATGAAAAATTTTGGACAAATAAAATGGTATGCTTATATTATTTAACTTATATTACTAAATTTATTGAATTTATTGATACTTTATTCTTAGTTGTTAAACAAAAAAAATTAACTTTCTTACATACTTATCATCATGGTGCTACAGCTCTATTATGTTATACTCAATTAATTGGTAATACTACAATTTCTTGGGTACCAATTACTTTAAACCTCGGAGTTCATGTTGTCATGTACTGGTATTATTTCTTATCTTCAAGAGGTATTAGAGTTTGGTGGAAAGAATGGGTCACTAGATTTCAAATTATTCAATTCATCTTGGATTTAATATTCATTTATTTTGCAACTTATCAAAAAATTGTTCATAATTTCTTCCCTGATTTACCTCATTGTGGTGATTGTGCTGGTACAACTTTAGCTACAATTGCAGGTTGTACTATCATTTCTTCTTATTTATTCTTATTCATTGCATTCTATATTGAAGTTTATAGAAAATCTTCAACTAAAAAATCAAAAGTTGTTAAAAGAGTTAGAGGTGGTGTTGCTGCTAAAGTTAACGAATACGTTCTATTAGATTCAAAAACTTTATCTTCTGGTTTTGATTCAAATACTGGTTCTCCATTACCTCCTAAAAATCGTTCTAGAAAAATTTAATTTAAATCTTCCTTACATGTTTTTTTTTTTCCCCTATTTCATATCATCAATATCCATTTCATTATCATTTTACAATCTTCATATAATATCATATACATACCTACTTACTACTTTTTTTTTATAATTTTACTGTATTTTTATTAATAATATACAAAATTAAAAATATATATATCAATATATAATAACTATTACTATTACTATTACTATTAATTTAATAAATCTTTTGATCTTTTCATTGATAAATCAATTGATCTTTTAATAAATTCAAATGTAATCTTAGATCCACCTGATCCACCACCTGTAATAGTTAACCCATTTATAATTCTTGTTTTACCATTACAAATAACATTGATATTCTTATTTATTGCAGTTTCTTCTGATTCTCCTTCCAAATCAGCTAATAAAACTGATTTGGAATTCTCACTCAATGATGATACATCAACTTGCATCTTATCATTTTCATTTTCATTATCATCATTTTCATTATAATTATCAAATCCATGCTTGATATCAACTATACCAAATGAACTACTCCATGATAATTTCTCATTGTCAATTGATAATTTACTCTTAATCTCAGGATCACAAATAATTTTATAATTATCCTCAATTCCACTATTATTATTATTGCTATTATTTTTACCTCTTAAATTCTTGAAATTAAAATCAATTTGCTTCTCATCGATATATACAAACGGTAAATACGTATTTTGTAATGCTTTAATTATAGATCCATAACATAAATCAAATAATGGTCCTGTCTTTGAATAAACTTGAATATTGGCATATATTACAAAAGAATACTTCTTTTGAGTCATGAATTCATTGGCACTAGCTTTGTCATTCTTGATCATCACTACTTCCCCTGTATTTTCATCAATAGTCTTCATTTGTAATTTTATCTCTAATGCTTTCCTCTTGAGTATCCCTGAATGTAATAATACTTCATATATCTTTTGTGATAAATATATTTCTTCTTCTGATGGTGGTCCTGACCTACCTTTCATGATTTCAACAACGGTATAAACAGAACAATTAACATCACTAACACTCTCATCATCAATACTTATATCATTACTGCCAATTATATCTTTGTCTAATTTAACCCTATAGTCATTGATTAAATCATCTTGATCTTCAATTATACCTGCTGATATACCACAAATAATAACAGTAGATCCACACCTTATAATAGAACTACCAAGAATATTATTATCATCTTTCTTATTTCCTTCTTCTTGCTCATCATTACTACTTTTATCTGTAAATTCACTGATTGATATACTCCTAAATTCTTCAAATTTTCTTAATGATGGTCTTAATCCAATACTTAAATGCTTTTGTAATGATACATCTGGAGCTATCTTAGCTAAGATATCAGGTGGGAAATTAATAGATTTTAAATTTATATCTTCTTCTTTAGCTTGATTTGTCATTGTGTTTTATTATATCATATATAGATATGTAAGTAAATTTAACCACTTCATATATAATTCATAGACTTATATAATTTTAAATAAATTTATATTCTCCGAATACTTTCAGAAAGAAATATAAAAAAAAAAAAATTTAACCTGAGAAAAATATAAACTACACATCCGTACACTCGGAGAAATATATTATATTATTCATATAAATTGTATAAATTATATATTCTTATTTATATTTATATATATATTTATATTTTAAATAGTTGGAGCAACGGCTGATTCACTACAGGATGAAATATTATCAATCTCTTCTTGACTACTATCCGGTGATCCGACATTGGAATTAAACTCAAATTTAACAGAATTTATATTACCACTGTTAGTATTGCTATTAGCAGCAGCAGCACTACCACTACTACCTGTAACTGAATTACTTAAGATTGAAGTAGGTGTAGTACTAGTTGTAGAGACGCTTTTAAGCAATGGAGTAGGTAAATTGAAACTCAAATTACTAGATGGAGTAGAATGCGTTGGTTTATCACAGGTAGCTTGAGCAGCAGTATTTGTAGCAAAATTTTTAGCATTTGAAGGTTCAATTATAGGACTGGATGATTCATCTGTTCCAGTTGATGATTTTGATTGATTATTGAACATTTTTCTTCTTCTTTTAATATTTTCTGGAACTCTCAATGATGATGGTCCGGCTTTACCTGCTAATGTTACAAAATTGCCTTCGTCTTCATTACCATCTACTTCATCATCATCACCATCGTCATCGTTCCCATCTTCAACATCAACATAATCACGGGATCCAGATGTAGAGCCTGTATTTGAATCTAATGTTTGTCCGGAAACATTGGATGGAATAGCTATGGCTCCTACTAAAGCACTGGACACTAATTTTATCTCTCCGTCGTTATCAACATCTTCAGAGTCACCTCTATATTCCACGTCATCGTTTTCATCTTGAAAAGATGATGTTGGAGAAGATGAACTGTTATCATCAAATTCTTGATCCATATCTTCATCTGCTGGATCATTCTGTTGTCTTTCTGGTATATTAACATCACTTGGGGTGTGTGGAACATCATAATCTTCATCTTCATCTTCATCCTCATCCTCATGATCCACATCACGTCCTTGGTATCCATTATTTCCAGCGCCATCATCACTACTATCAATAATATCACCATCATCTGAATCCTCATCTTCATCTTCATCTTCATCTTCATCTTCATCTTCTTCATCACCACCCAAATATTCACCAGATTTTTCATCTAATTCTCTAATAAACTCATTTTCATTCTTTTCATAATCAACATTATCGTTATTAACATCATTAAATAAATTCTTATTATTGAATTCTTTACCACTAATATCTTCATACATTTTACTGAAAAATTCACCACCTAATGGCTTATCAGATCTTCTTCTATAAAATAATAAATAAGCTGATCCTTTAATAGATTCTAATGGATTAGTTCTACTGACTCTTGAATCATCAAAATAATACCATTCATTATCTATATCATTCTTAACATATGAAGTATAATGACCACCACCTAATCCACCATAATGATTATCAACTGCAAATAAATCATAAATAATAGTTTCATTATTTTTCAATGGATTAACTATATATTTTGATATATCTAAATTTTCAATTGGGAATTCAACAATTGCATCGATTTTATCACTAAATGATTTTGTATTTTCAAATCTTTTCAAATGAATAGTTAAAATATCAGGAACTGACCATATTTCAAGTTTTTTAGTTGCTTGTCTATGATCTTTACAATTTGGACAATACCATAGATCATCTTCACTTAATACTTCAGATTTAGCAAAATAATTTAAACATTTATCTAATGATAGATTTTTTTTCAATTCTTCAGCCATTATTCTCTTATTATTTTCAACTTCTTCATTATGTATTATCTCAGGTGTTGTCCATGTTTCTTTACCACAATTACCTTCTTCTCCTAATAATGAAAAAAATTCATCAAATGAATCTTGATCCCATTCACAAATAATAGCATTTTTGAATTCAATTAATGGTTCTTGATTTTCAGTTATATTCAATTCAATAATTTCATTAGAACCACCATTATTTTCAATTATTTCAGATAATGGTTGTATTTTTGATTTGCGTGGTTCATCTATGGAAACACTATCAACTTCATGAGATATTCTATCAATGGTATTCTCTCTTCCTGCTAATACACCTTCTTCACTTGAATCGACTTCATCCTCTTCGTCATCATCGATGTCTTTAGCAATATCACCACTGTCTAAATCTACATCCATCTCAGTATTCATTGTAATATCAGCTTCAGCGTTTTCATCAATATCGTTATCTTCAGGAAGAGTATCAAATTCCAAGACATTAGTAGAATTGGCTGAATCTTTATCTTCTGTATTATACAAATCATCATCATCATCATCATCAACTTCATTATCATCATCGGCATTTTTCTCAATATCATCATTTTCATTAAAAACTTTAATTTTATCTAAAATATTTCTTAATTTTGAAAAATTATTATTTGTTTGTGGAACCCAAACTGAAATTTCATCAGTATTTTCCAAACCACCATCTTCAATACTAAATTTTCTTCTTGCATTGAAATTTGAGTTATAATTTCTATATGAATTATTATACCTATTTTGTTTGATTTCATTTGTAGAATCAAAAATTTTCATCTTAAAAAACTTATCAATTTTTTTTAAATTATCTTTATTACTATAATAGGTTTCATTAAACAATTGAAATGATGATAGTTGATTATATTTCAATTCTATTTTACTTCTAATGTAATAGTAGTCTGATACTTTATTCAATTCAACAACAATGAAAAATGGTATACCAAATGCCTTAACGTATGAATCACCATCTGATAATGTATTAAAAATTGGTATTACTAAATCAGTTGGATTTGTCTTTTTAATATGATAAAACCAAATATCATCACCTTCAGTGATTAAATCAGAAACAGGTAAATAATTAATATCTTTATCAACTTTAGATTTTTGAAAATTTTTATAAAATTGAGAATTAAATAATTCAAATGAAATCAACTCATTTATTGGTATATTTAACTTTTCACTTATATAATTTTTCAATACTTGAAATGTTGATGATTTATCTAATTCAACTTCAAATGATTTTGGGTATGATCCATCATCTAATAATAACTTTATTTTATAAAACCAATTTTTCTTTATCGGTAATGGCAATGTTAAATCATTATATGGATCAAAAGTTATACTTATTTTATTACAAACTGGGCAAATTAAAGTTGATTTATATAATCCAACGAATAAATCAATGATAACTGAATTATTTCTTAGTTTATGTATATTCCAACAATCTTCAGCTAATTTAGAAACTTCAATTGGATCACTTACTTTATCATCAGGTAATTCTGGTTTTTCAGTATATGGTTTATTCAAAATTCTATTTAAATCTTCATGTAAACCATCTAATAAAAATGCAATTAATTCTTGAGAATCTTGTTGATGATAACCTGAAAACATACTATTATAATAACCTATTGTTGATTTAAATTCTCTTGGAGCAAAACTATGTATATTTTTATTCAATCTAAAATCAAATAAATTTGAGATAAGTCCTGCAAATGAAAGAGCAATTTTACCATTATTACCTAAAGGATTATCATAATTAATTTCATTTTTATAATATTCATATATGAAATAATTCATTAATTCTGGTATATGTACTAAACATTGTAAAGCTGAATTCATATAACATGTATTACCCAAATTATTTAAACCTATTAAACCTGTACCTAATTTTAAAGTATTATATTTTTCCATTAACCATGTATTATTTGGTTGTGCTAGTTCTAATAAGATATGACAAGAGTGGATTTTTCTTGATTCTAAAGTTGAGAATTTACCTAATGATTTTGATACTCTAATTATTTCTTTATTTAAAATTAGATTTAAATTTGATGATGTTAATATAATTGGTAATTTTGCTTCATTATCTTCTTGTATAGTATTATTATCATTACTATTATTATTGAATATATCAATTTGAGAATAATCAAATTCAATTTTCCATATTTTAGTTAATGTTTTAGTAATGTCAAATATTCTTTTCAATTTTTCTTTTAAATTTTTAACAGTTGCTGTTTTTGATATTAAAAATGGTGAGAATTTTAAATCTTTAAATCTATTTATCATAAATGGTGGACATAAAATATGAGGATATATTATTAATAAATCCGAATCAACTTGTAATTGATTATTATAATTTGAAATAAACACTCTTCTTGAAATTGGATTTATACCATTATTGACTAAACCATACCATTCTACTAATTTATGAAAACTCTTAGCACTTATGAAAAGGTAATTTGCGTTTCTAGAGATTGTTAAGCCGTTTATATCAACCAATGGAGCTAGATCTATTGGACCTAGTGCGCGATGGATGTTTTTATCATTTGGATTAAATTGATACGATGTAAAATTTGTATACCATGTTTCTGGAACAGCAAATACTTCATCATTGTCATAATGTCTTAATTCATTTTGAGTAATTTCATTTCTTCTTTCCAACAATATTGTGAATTCGGTTTCTACTTGTTGAGAATCATCTTGTTGTTCAATCATCTCATTGGTATTGTTTGAATTTTCATATGATGGATCCTGTACAGTCAAGTTATTGTTATCATAAGTTTGGGATTCCTCTTGTTGACCTTGACCTTGGCCTTGTTCTTGACCTTGGCCTTGTTCTTGACCTTGGCCTTGTTCTTGGCCTTGGCCTTGTTCTTGACGTTGTTCTTGTTCTTGTTGTATTTCACTTACTATATTTTCTTCAAAATTCTTGTCGATATCATCAATATCAACAATATCACTTTCAACATTGGATATTTGTGTATATTCTATTTCTGTTTTCGATATTTCCAATTGTTGTTCATCTTCTGGGATTGAGGGGTCTTGAAACTGTGAATCAGCTGCACTACTGAAATCCACCATCTTTAATTTTTTCTTTCCTCTTTATTTATTATATAGATGATCTATATAGAGATAAGTAAATTTTCAACAATACACTAATACGACGATAATTAAACATATATACAGATATATCATATCATATCGTATCATATGTATATACGACTGAATGGGGGACCAATCAAGGAGAGTGTTGATTGATCCAGGATGCAATGGTAAGACTTCTCCACATAGTAATTGGAATCCATCATGTCAAACCAAACAAGCTCTAGAACAAGACAAGAATTTCATCTTTGTTCATCGCCGGACGCAGTTTCTCCTGAACTTTATTCTCACTTCCTCTTCTTAGCGCCAGTGCAGCTTGGAGAGTCGCCGTGGATCTGAGCACGGCCGGCCACCGAGATCTAAGTATCTCAGGGCACGCGCCACGGACTTTTAGCCGCTTGCCTGACGGCTGCCACGGTTAGCGATGCCGGAGTATAACATTTCACTGGCCAGAAGAAAAGAGAAAGCAGGGACGGCCGGAACCGGACAAAGCAGGCCTGAGTGAGGGGAAGACAGAACTGGAACAGTTGGGCGTGGCAGGCAACAGTCGGCGGCAGGCAAATTCATCCGCGCCGGCAGAAGAAAGTTCCACGGCGGCTGGCTAACAGATTTCAAGTTTGCCTTCTCCACAGAATTCTCCAGAGAGAAGGAACACAACATTGCAATAGTCGCGGCGGGCTGGGTCTCCGAGAGTCGGCCTGGGATTTTGGAGTCGCCTGCGGAAGGAGCGCGGTGTAATATGAACTCCACCCTTCAAGCTGGATCAGCTGCCGGCCCAATTGCCAGCCAATCCAGCCCAAATTCTGGGGCAAATCCAGACGCACGACAGGAGAGCCGCATTGTCCGAGAATAATGCTTATATGCAGAAACAGATAAAGCAAATCCAGACAAAGAACAAGGCACAAGAAATAGGAGACAAGGGCTTCATGTTCAATTTATTCTTGTCTGAAACTGTTTTTAGGCTTGATTTAGTTGTTTGAAAAATAACGGATCAAAAACTGGAAGCAAATAATTTCTTAAGCTAATATGTGAAAAAGAAAAAAATGAAAAAGAATTATGTTGTATATCTTTTGAAATATAGAAAAAAAACATACACATTTCATTTCAATCCAAAGCTAAAAAAAGAAACATATACATTATTTTCATCAAAATTTTAATTATAGAATAGTTATAGAGAAATCACTTAAGATATATTTATATAATGACAGTGACGGCGTTTCATAGTATTGGAAATTTGTCACTGAATGACAGTGAAGATTCTTGCTTAGAAACGGTAGAATTAGTCAAGTTTGATGACTTATACAAAACAATTCATGCCTTTTTCCTCGAAAATCTAGTTGGATATGATGATATAAACGATCAAGAGAAATCAATTCAAATAATAAATTTGAAAGATTTTATGGAATGCTGGAGAACTTTCAACGTTTTACCTACAGATCAAGATTCTATAACAACATCAGGATCTAATAATATAGTATCATCAATAAACGGTTTCATTGGAGAATATTTAAATTCATTGACTAATCTCTTAACTTTCAAAACAACATCAACTCAAACAATTTTGCAATTATTATCCAAAATCCAAAATGATAATATTTTTCACAAAAATGTAGCTATTACAACTGATGATGAATTCTTAGATAAAATCAACATTTTAACTATTTCAAACTTCTTTATTAGCCAATTATGTAACATCTCTGCAATAAATAGACAGATACTTCACTCAGAACCTTTGATCGACTTACTATTATCAATATTGAATTCACAAAATGATCAATTTGGAGAAAATTCGATTTTATCATTATCATACGCAAAATTATTAGAGTCAATTGCTATTCATGGTATGACATTTAAACAAGTAGAATTATTGGAATCAATCTGTTTAAATGACTCCCAACTTCTCGAATGTTTTTACAATATCATAAAAGAATCAAAATATTCATCAAATGTTAATGAACTTATACTATCAAATAATTCAAATATTAAAATACCCAAGATTAAATTTAGGGATTTAAATAAAGGTTTTACACTACAGATGTGGTTAAAATTAGTTGATTCACCATTGTATACACCTCCATCTTTATCTATGTCAACTTCAAGTTCATTAATAATGGAAAGATACGATTTTATATTGTTAAATGACTCGAATAATAAACATACAGTTTTAAAATATACAATAGTTAATGATAAATTATGCATTAATTTTATAAATCCAATTACTAAAAAATTCGAATCAAAAACTTTTGAAAATTTTAGTATTGAATCAAATAATTTGTACCATTTAGTGTTAGTCCATAAAAGAGTAAATATTAAAAATTCATCAAGAGTTGATTTATTTGTGAATGGTGATTATATACAATGTGTCAATATCTTAAATCCATTCATGTACTTAAAAGACGAATCAATATTTAATGATGGCGATAATGACTCAAATGATAACAATAACATCCAGAACTCTATTAATTCTTCTACTATTACTACTTCCACTGACATCACCACTGGTACAACTACCACTAATGATAATGTACAAAATTCTAATAAAAACTCTCTTCTAACTAAGTCATCTTTCCAAAATTTAAGGAATGTTTTATCAAATACTAAGAAGAATTCAAATAATGGATTTGGAAGTTCAATTTTTGGTATTTCAAATAATAATAATAAAAATAATCAGACCAATAATGGAAATAACAGGAGTAGTGATAATTTGAAAAATGTTGAATTTAATTTGATACTTCAAGGAACTCAGTCAAATTCAATATTAAATTTTAACTTATCAATAATAAGTATTATGATTTTATCATCACCTCAAAGCTATGAATGGATCTTGCTTTCATATAATTTGTCACCTAAATACTCTGGAGAGTTTCAAGATGAATATATAAATAGATTTTTAAGTCCAAATACTCATTTACTTATGAAATTTAAAATACAAGAAATGATAGATAATAACGGATACGAACTCCTATCTACAGAATTAAATCATTATTTAATATCATCTCATAAAAATTCAATTTTTAATCTATTGTTTTCAAATTTAAAATCAACACAGTTGAAATGCAGTGATATTGTCTTTAAATTAAATTCTAAATCATGTAAAATTTCATCATATACGAATAACTTGATTGTCAAATATTCATCTGGATCAGATAGATGGTTAAACGAAAACCAGTCAGTTCCAAAACTTTCTTCCAAAAATATAATTATTGAAAATTTCCAAGAACAAAATATTATATTTATCAAACCTACACACACAATCTTAGATATTATTTATTCTTTAGGTGGTATTCACATTCCTTTACATCTGATTGAATCTTCAACTAATTCCAAAGACTTGTTAAATTCAATTGACTTGCTTTTCTTTATACTACAAAATGAGTATAGATCTTTACTAGAATTTGAATCGAAAAATGGTTACGATATCTTGGCCACTATCTTAAAGAAAAAGAAAAAATTGATAAATGTTGATATATTAGATTCTGTCCTGGAATTTGTAGGTTATAACCATTTATCACCAATGAATTCCATTTTATTAAATACATCAGCTTTTAAATCCTTAATTACAGATTTTGAAATTTGGAAACCATTTAATAAAAACAAATCAAAATCTAGTCTAGAAGTTTTTAAATTTTTATTGTTTCAATTCACAGTATTTGGTCAAGATTCTATTTACTCTTCATATAATATTGTTAAGATGTCAAATTTAGGTTTAATCAAAAAAATTATACAAGCACTACAATCTGGTGTTTTCAATGAATATATTTTAACTGGTTTACATGATTGCCTTTTGATTTTAGTTAAAGCAAATCCTACCCCAGAAACAATGAAACTTTTATCTTTATATATCGTCTCTGCGCTAAGTATGACACATAACTCATTAACAAGTGAAATTAGAAACCAAACTTCAGAAGAGACTTTGCAAAGAAAATGTGGATTAATTGTATTAGACGTTATAGTTTCTGTCATATGTGATCCAAATTCTATTGCCTTGCCTCCAGGTCTCAACAATGGTGATCATAGATTATCTAAACTAAATGGTATGTTTGGTGAAAAAAATAGACAAATGGGAAGCGAAGTTAAACATTTGAATATTTTAAATAACGGTAAGAACAATAATAACTCTTCTTCAAACTTACAAGAAAATAATATAAGATTTAAAAAAATATTCAAACATATAAATATAAGATGGATACTTTTATTATTATCCGATACAAACTCAGAAGTTATAAGTTTATCTTTGAAACTATTAATCAAATTATTGACATTACCAAATTCAAATGGTAAAAAGATAAAAGAAAGAAAATTTTTACAAGATTCTTTGTTAATTGGTATTTTAAACACACTTTTGCAGAAATGGTGGGATATCGAAGAAATATCAGTTATCATATTATGTGCTGTATTTGACATTTCTTATCAAAACTTAGGTTTACAGTTTAACCTTGAGTCATTATCCAAATTACTAGCGCCACATAAGAACAACAGCAATGATGATAATAATAATTCTAAGAGCTCAAAAATCATGATACCGACTATGCCCAGCTTTTTATATTTTATTAATTCAATGTGTCGTTCTTGTATTCTTGATATAAAGGAAAATAAAATGGAATCGAATAAAGATTCAAACGTTAAATTTATTGAATCTTATATTTCTATGATACATAATCTTAATCCTTTGATAATCAATGATTTCAGAATGAACGAAGATATAACAGATATTTTAATAAGAATGAAAGATATCAAGCTTGATTCATTATACGATAAATTGCTTAAAGTTCAAGTTAATGGGTTTATAAAATTGATTAAAAGTAGTGAAAATAGCAAGAAAAAATTAATGATTAAGATAATTGAAGAATTTGAGTGCGATGAATTAAACAGTTTTCAATTTTCAACAACTATTTTATCTGGTATTATTAGATTCTTGAAAGGCAACCTTGATCATATTCAAGGTGATTCTTCATACCTTGACGATATATTGAAGATTATCACAGCTTATTTCAAAAGTAGAAATTATATGAACTGGAGTAGTAACCACTATCTTTTAGTTGCTGAGAATATAGGTACTATTATTGAAGTAATTGATTCATCCAATTCTAAAATTAGAAAACAGAGAAGCTGGAGAGATGTGAATGACGAATTTTTTATAATATTCATTGAATTTTTAAATCTTTCCATTGTCAACCTGATGAGCGATAATGAACCAAATTACAGAAATAGTGTTAAGATTTGTCTCACTGAATTGATGTTTCATCAGTCTTTCTTTTTTAGTAACCAGAGCTTATCAAATGACCTATTTTTAACATTGATCTCTGATTTGTGGAAAGCATCAATATCCGTAGACGATGACGTACTCTCCAACCTTTCCGTTAACTGTTTGAGAACTTGCTATATGTACTGCTCCCAAAGATTCAGTGATGTATCTTCTGATTTGACCAATGATTTTCAATTACAAGTTGTATTTACTAAGAATTTTGAGTCGTTACTTTCTTTAAATGATGAGGAAATTAAATCTCAGCTTTTAGGTTCCAATTCAAAACTTATAGAATTAGTAGATGACTTAGTTTTGCGAGAATACAACAAGCTCAACAACAACGATGATGACGAACATGGTAATTCACTTAAAGATGAGAGCGAGCTTATGGCTCAAGTTTTCAAAAGAGACGCTATCTGTGATGAAAAGGCTTCTGCGATATTCCTTAAAGAATTCCAGCCTATCAAATATCGTATTGTCAATATCCAAAAGAAAATATACAATAGAAATATCCAAGATCATAATGATGATTTGATTTATTATAACTCGATGTATCAATTAATTATAGAGAATTCACCATTATCCAAATTGAATAAGAAATGGTTATTGGATTCTGCTGAAGGACCAGACAGAATGAGGAAAAAAATTGTTCCAAAGATTGTATATAGTGATATTTCTACTGATGAAAAAGAAGAATCTTCAAATTCTGAAGTAACAACAAGGCAGGAATTACCAGAATCTGTTCATGGTAGCAGTAGCAATAGTAGCAGTGACTCGTTACAACCAGTAAGTGCAGATAATGAGTTAATGGATACAAGCAGTACTCACTCAGTTGAATCTCATGAGAGTTTTGAAGTTGTTAATGATCAGAATGATCTTGAAGTGGCACCAGAGGATCAGAACAGGAAAGTTTTAAGAAGTCTATATGTCGGTGATAGAGTGCATGCGATTGTGAACGTTACTCAAATTTTGGGTCTTGAAGCCATTCATTCTATTCTAATTATTGGTGTTAGTCATTTATATTTAACATCTAATTACTTCCATGTTTTATCCTATGACAACTCATCAAATGAAATTGTTGATATAAAAGATGCTCCAGAGAGTGAACTGGATCCATATATCAAATTTATAACAGGTCATGAAGATAAAAATACTAATACAGGTGGTGGCAGTAAAGATGAATCAGATAGGAAAAGTACCCACACCACCAGATCTTGGGAAATGAAAACGTTGGTTTCTGTCACTAAAAGAAAATTTTTGTTTAGAAATGTTGGTCTTGAATTATTCTTTAACGATGGTTCAAGTATACTATTAACTTGTTTAAATAAATCTAAAGCAAGTTCTCTATTCAATAGTTTATCTTCCAGGATAGTTAATAAAGTCAAAGACGAAGATTTAGCGGAGGCATTGCAAGTTTCTAGTAATCCGAATTTAGGAATTAACTATTCTGCTTTAACTGATTCACTTAGTGGATCATTTGCATCGAATACTAGTTCTACAACATCTCTTGCGAATAAGTTAAGTCAAGCATTTTCATCAAATTTAAGTTCGCATGATTTATCTTTAAATGCTACTAAGAAATGGAGACAAGGTGAAATTTCCAATTTCTATTACTTAATGATTTTAAATACAATTGCTGGAAGAACATTTAATGATTTAACACAGTATCCAGTGTTCCCTTGGATCATAGCCGATTATACCAGTGAAGAGCTTGATCTTGAAGATCCAAAGACATTTAGAGATCTAAGTAAGCCTATGGGTGCTCAAACTCCTGTAAGAGCGATGAAATTCAAGCAGAGATATGAGGAATTAGAAGGTACAGATGCTCCATTATTTCATTATGGAACACATTATTCTACTTCTATGATTGTTACTTCATATTTAATTAGATTAGAACCGTTTGTTCAATCATATTTATTATTACAAGGTGGTAAATTTGATCATGCAGATCGGTTATTTTATTCTATTCCAAAAGCTTGGAAATCATCATCTGAGGAGAATACATCTGATGTTAGAGAATTAATTCCTGAATTTTTTTATTTACCTGATTTTTTAATCAATTCAAATAATTTTGAATTTGGGTTATTACAAAATGGTAACACTATAAATAATGTTGAATTACCACCATGGGCTAAAAATGATCCTAAAATTTTCATCCAAAAGAATAGAGAAGCCTTAGAGAGTGAATATGTTTCTAAGCATTTACATGAATGGATTAATTTAATATTTGGTGATTTACAAAGAGGATCAAAAGCCGTTGAGAATCTTAATGTTTTCCATCCATTATGTTATAATGGTGCTATTGATCTTGATAAGATTGAGACTGAACGTGAAAGGCATGTAACGACAGGAATTATTCATAATTTTGGGCAGACTCCATTACAAATATTTTCCAAATCTCATCCTGTTAAGAATGTTACTACCAAGATTGATATTGAATTTGATAGACTACCTGAATTCCCATTATTAATAACAGATAACAATATCAATATCAATAGCAAAAACTCATTTGAAGTGAAAAGAATTGAACTGAATTCCAAATCCTCTAAATGGATGTCTAGAGATAATATTCGACGTAAATCCAAGTATTTGAATATTAAAAGATTTATGAATAATACAGGTGGATTAATTATCAATGGATCTATTTATGAAAATTTACACGATGATGAGATAACTTTTGTTGAAGTACTAAACGATTTTATATTTGCCACTGGATGTAAAGATGGTACAATACATGTTTACAAATATGATATTAACGTTGGTGGTAGTGGTAGTAGTAATAATAATGGTAATTTGATGAGTAGGCCTAGGCCATATTCCAAGATCGGTGGTAATTCTTCATATCAAAATTCTGAAAATATGATAATGGCTGGTAGAAATACTATATCTAGGGCAGATACAGGTTTGAATTCTATCAATGGTGATAATAGTAATAGTAATGGTGGTGATATGAGTAATGATCAAGGAGATTGTCGAGTCAATTTAGTATCTATATTGAGAGGACATAGGTCATCTATCATTGACATAAAAGTATCTTCATTGTATAAGATATTTGTTAGTCTTGATATTGAAGGTAAGATAATTTTATGGGATAGGTTAAAGATGTGTAAAATTAGGGATCTTGGTGAATTTTCAGATATTGATTATAAAAAATTCACCAGTGTTTCTATAGATGATTATACAGGAAATATTTTTTGTTGTAATAATAACAATGAAGTATTAATATATACTATTAATGGAGAATTAATAATCAAGCAAAAAATTACCAATGATAGTATTTATTGTATTGAATCTGTTAATTTTATTACTTGTGATAATAATGATGTTGATATAAATAAGATATCACATTATTATTTTGATAGTGATTTATTTGTTGTTGGAACTAATAAATCTGTATCTATATTTGGGTTAGTAGTTAATCAAGATAGTCAATGGGAGATTAAATTAATTAAAAAACTGAAGATTAGTGAGAGTGATATTGATAATGATTTACGTATTAATAGTGTTAAAATGATTTTAAAAATTGAATTAAACGGAGAAGGATTAAATGTTTTCCGATGTGAAGTTATTGGTGGAGATAATAGAGGTAGATTAATTTTTTGGAAATCGTGAACTCGTGAAATGTGAAATATTTATATATAGTTTTATAAATATATTGAATAAAGAGTATATATAGATATTAATAGTAGATATATATATGTATATATATATATTGGTTATCTTTTATGAGACCCCCATTTATCGTAAGCGTATAAACCTATTGCTATATGTAATAAACCTAAGAATTCATGGAAAGTCAACTGTTTACCGGTCATAATCATACTAACAGTCATAATAATGATTCTTTTCATTAAATTAGCGATAGAGTAAGTAACAGTTGGTAAAGATCCCAAAATATGGAAAGCTAATAAAGCTTGACAAAAATGTGAGAATCCGTTAAGTATCAATAAACCCCATGGAATTTTGAAAATTGTTTTATCTATTAATTCATTATCTATTATTAATTTTTTACCGAATAAAAGTGATGGTAATTCATAAATCATGAATATTGGGAAAGATAATGAAAACCCGAAAATTGCACAGTATAATAATACAGTTACTTTATCTGGTTTATTATCATTTAAAAGCAATTCATTTTTATTTTCATAATCTGATAAATTTGAAGATGAATTTATTGGTTTTAAAATTGGGAATGGTTTTTTAAAATTTTCTGATAATGGTAGTATATTTGGAAATTGATTTTCATCTAATGATAATGATGAAGATGACGATTTTTCATCTAATTGTATATCTGAATCGATATTAATTCTATTGGAATTGTCATCTGTATTTGGTAGTGATAAAGAGCCTGGACTAGGCATACTTATTGAATTTGATCTGAATTTAATTTTATTTACTGGATGTTGTTGTTGTGTATCGATATTGCTATTATTAGTTGTAACGAATGAATCATTTGGTATATTATGATGTTTATTATTATTAGTATTATGTTTATTAACGAATAAATCTGAAGTACTCATTATATTTTTAGCGTAAATACTTTGTATAGCGAAAATCAAAGCACTTGAAGAAGCGTAAATTAAACCTTTTAAATAATCTGAAAAATTCATGTATAAAGCTGGGTAATCTGAAACTGAAGCTAATTTAGCAGAATTAACAACTTGTGGATCTGAAGATGAGGATATTAATGGCATAGATTGATCTAAATTATCTCTTTTATTTAAGATTTTAATTGCAACAGCTGTTCCTGCTTCTACAACAGCTGTCATTGCACTATTTGCAGCAGCTATTGCAGCATCTGCGGCAGCAGCTTTAGCAGCAGCAGCGGCTTCTGTATCTGTAATAGTTGTTGTTCCTGTTGAGTCATTGTTATCCAAACTTCCAACAACAGCGCTAGTGGTCATACTATGTGATAATGATTTAGAGTGATCTTTAGCCTGTGATATCACTATTATTACCACGCCTAGTACCAATGGGATCAAAGACATATATGTTGATAGAGGGAATTTAACTTTATAGTAAATTCTATAACCTGCCACAATCAATAATGGACTTAATGAACGTATACTTGCCACTGTTGCAATTGGAACAGCTGCTGTTGCTGCTAAAGAGAATAATTTACCAAAAAATTGGAAAAATCCCATTGGTAAAATTGATCTGAAAACATTTTTATCGAATAAATTTGGTAAATTATAAATTGAATTTTTTAAGAAAAATAAAGAATTTGAGTTAATGAGATTTGAATTATTTGAAGAAGTAGATGATGATGATGAATATAATTTATTATTTATAATTAAATTTGTCTGTTGTATGAAAGCTATAGGTACAGAATTTTTAGGGAAATAATTTATTAAAATTGGGTAATTAATTAAAATAATTATTAAAGAAATTGATAATAAAGCACTTATAAAAAATTGGCATTCACCTATAAAAATTGGGAAATTAAAATCTGTTAATATTTTTTTAGTTAATTGTGAAGTTAATGATGAAATGAAATACCATATTAAACATAATGATATTATTTTTAAATTTATTGGTGGTAAAGTATTTAAATATAAGTTATTACTATTATTTTGAAGTTTATATTTTTGTCTATTAAATATATTATAAATGAAAGATATTGAATTTGAAGTGTTGTTGTTGTTGTTGTTATTAGAAGTATTTATTATATTATTGTTTAAATTAGTATGAATATTTAATTTTGGTTTCATCATATTTTATTTATTGACATTAGTGAATGAATAGATATTTGAATAAAGTAATAATTTTTAATAGAAAGCGAATGAATCGAGCGAATAGTGAGTGATGGTTGTCAGTAGTATATTCTTATTTGAAATTTATGAGATCAAATGGATTGGATGGATATTTAAGTGACAAGTTGAAAATCAATACAAGGTGTAGTTGGATCTATTATACATGAAATAAAATTACAAATAACATAAATATCGGGGAAGTGTCAGGGTCAGGAAGTGTCAGGAAGGGCCAGTAAGTATCAGGGAAGATAAAGTAATTTTAAAGAATATAAATAAATTTTCAATTAACCATAACTAAATAAAAGCAATTTTCAATAAATAAAACAGTTCAATAAGTTTAAATTGAATTAAATTAAATTAGATTAAATGATAATACAATATAATGGAATAAATAATACAATTGCTTGATCTATTTGACGTGGTTTAATTATTTAATTATTTCCTTGTTTGATTCTTTGTCTGTTGCTTGTTTGTCTGGCTGCTGCTGTGCCGTGGAGTGGGCGGCTGGCTGGCGGGCTGGCAGGCTGGCGGGCTGGATGGCGAGATGGAAGCAGGCGCAGTTTGCGGTGTGTTTTGTGCGTGGTGGGCTCTCTGGGGCTGAGGCAGCTGGGAAATTGCAGGCGGGCAATTGCAGGCGGGCGGTGATCTGCCCGTAATTAAGAAATCAGCCAGGGAATCAGCCAGCGAATCATCCAGCGAATCAGCCAGGGTTCGGAAGAATTAGCACGGCCTGCAGGATATTACAGGGAATATTACAGGGAGCAAGCGACGGATTTGCTGGCGGGAGAAGTCCGAGAAGGAGGCACAGGCGGCCGCTGCCGGCGCGGAGAGTGTTCTCGTCAGGGGAATGAGATGTCAGCAGCATGCACTCACAGCGTGCTCCCGGCTGGCTGAGTCGCGGATGCCACGGCCAAGGGACACGCCTGGACAGGTGGAAGTTAAGCGGGTGATTGATTATTATAAATAGTAAAATACACTGAGTCTATTAAGGAATATACATATTATATGCTTTATATATGCTTTATATATGCTTTATATTATATATTATATATTATATATTATATATTATATACTGTATCGTATATGGAATGCTAATCTTGAAGTGAATCATGTGAGATCTACCTTCTTCTCTTGGATGAGGTGTTTTTGTATCTTCCTGAAGACGATGAAGAGGCAGCCGCTGGGGATGGAGATGGGGATGGGGATGGAGATGGAGATGGCCTAACGGCAGGCTTAGCGCCAGGCTTAGCGTCAGGTCTAGCGGCTTGCCCGTCCTCTGCGGCGGCCGATTCCAAGACACGCTCGGCGAACGAGGGGTCGATCTTCGAGATGATCTGCGGGAGGAATCCCAGCACGACACAGGCGAGCACGATCCCGGCCATGTACGGGTGGCTCTTCACGTAGCCCACAAAGGGCAGGCTGTCCAGCTGGCTCTTGTGCGCCGCGCTGTAGCTGCGCAGCGTGACGGCGTCCTGGCTGATCACAAACGGGTCCGCCTTGAGCTTGAGCAGTCTCCTGCCGCCGTCCCTGGCGTTGTCGTGGCCCTTCAGCAGCTCGTACACCGCAAGGCCAGAAGCAGCAGACGAGCCATCCGCAGGAGCAGCAACCGAGCCATCCGCCGGAGCATCGGCCAGTGGATCCCCCACAACAATTTTAAAGTGATTTGATCTTTTGAATTTGAAATCGACTGATTCAATAATAAGTTCGTATTGTTTCCCATTTTGTAAATTGGGTATTTCAAATAAACCGTCTTTATCAAAATGATAGTATTTTACCAGTTGTTGTGTAGTATATGTAGATGATTCAGATGATTCAGATGATTCGGATGATTCGGATGATGGGTACTCAATAAGTTTTAAGTATGATCTAGAAGGACTGAATAAATTGTATATTGCTGAATTGTTTGAACTATCAACAGATGGATTGTCATTTGCATTCCCATTAGAGGATAAGAAATTATTGTTGATTTGTAATTGACCTCTTAAATCGTGTACTGATGATTCCAAGGATAAGCATTGTGCCAATACCAGTTGGCTGATAAGCAGTATAACCGATGCGCTATTGAAGATCATTATACTTGTATCTATATACCTATGTACTTATCAATCGATCAATTGACACGCCAAATAACTGATGGATTAATGGATCAATTACCATAATCCCTTATAAATCTCTTATAATCTCTTATAAATATCATATAAATCTCTTTAAATCTCTTATAAATTCTTATAAAATACAAATTCTCAATTGTAGAAACCTCAATTTAAACTGAGAAAGTGTTACCCGGATTAACAATAAGAAATTTCAATCTTTTTTTTGAAATTTCTCAATTTAATATTCTTTCTAAATTAGTATAAATAAAATTGTTATAAATTATCAACAACTTTTTTTCTTTCTATTCAAATTACGTCTGTTTCTGCCTTTTCTTTCCTTTTTTCTTTAACTCATATGGATAGTTATATATTGTAGGGTGGTTAATGACGATTATAAGGTTGCCCCCCTCTACAGGCTATTCTAGATAAAAGATAAAGGATATTTTTTCGTATTCTGATCGAATTTGCTGAAGCTTTGATTTTGTCTTACTTTCAATGCTCTTAATTAGATCTTACATTTTAATTACTTGAAATTTAATGAAAATAATGAAATTATTTGTAAATAATTATACAATTTATATAGTTATACATATATGCAAATTAAAGAATGTAATAAGTAAAAAAATATGTGATATAAATATAGGATATTTTTTTTTTTAATAACCCATGTTATTTTTAGTATATGCCATTGGTGGAATATTTGGATGTTCAACAGCTTCAAAATTTTCAAAATTTAATTCATAATCTTTTGTATTATTATCAATATTAATATTTATAACAGCACCTAAATTACCTTGAACATCACAATAATTTGGAGCACTAAATACAGTTATTAATTTACCATCATGTTCAATTTCATAACCATTCATTCTAACTTCATGTGATCTAATAATTGCCTTTAAATTATTTTTTTCAATAAATTTTTTAGTAATATCAGGTCCAAATTGCATACCAATACCTCTTTTCGATGGTGATCTACCTTCATTAATTTGTGGATCAGTCCATAATAATTCCATTTGAATACCTTCTTTTGGTGGTTGTTTAAATGAATTTTTAGGAATTTTTTTAATATCTTCAATTGTAATATTATCATCACTAAATAATCCACCATGCATAACTAAATATTTTTTACCAATTAATGTTGCATATGGTAAATTATTAAAACTTTCTGAAAAACATTGAAAAATTTTAAAATTATATTTTGATTTACATTCATCTTCAAATCCATATACTTTATTCATATCATTTGTTTCATGATTACCTCTATTGATAAAAATTTTATTTGGATATAATATTTTTAAACAATATAATAATATTGCAACTTCACATGACCATGAACCTCTATCAACAAAATCACCATTAAATAAATATTTATGTTTATTATTACAATCTCCAAATAATTTAAATAAATTTAAAACATCATAAAATTGTCCATGTGTATCTCCAACAACAGTAATTAATTCTTCACCTTTATTTTCATCAATTTCAATTTCAACTAATGAATTTTCATTTAAAAAAATTTGATTTACACATGATATAATTGCAAATACATATTTTTTTGGTAAATTTTCATTTTTTTTAAATAATTCAATCATTTTATTTATAAAATTTAAATTTAAATTTTTAATTTTAACAATTTGATTATTATTTTTATTAATATTATCCGTATTATTATCACCATTTGATAATGGTAAATTTTCAATTTCAATATCTAATAATTCACCAGTATAATTTTTTTCAATAATCATTGAATTAAAATCTAAATTATTAATAATACTTAAATTTTCATCAATACTAATTGCATTCTCAAATTTAATTTGATTTATAAATTTTATAATTTCTTTTTCTAATAAAATTGCATTTTTATCATTTTTATGAATTTTTAAAACTAATTTAATATCATTTAATGCCTTTTTATACTCTAAAATTGCAAAATTTGAAACTGATCTTCTATAATATGCTTTTAAATAATTTTTATCTAATTTTATTGATTCATTTGAATCTAATATAGCTAATCCATAATTCTCTAATTTAATTTGTGCTTGTGCTCTATTTGAATAATAAATTGATGTTGGATTTATTTCAATTGCCTTTGTATAATATTCAATTGCCTTTTCATAATTATTCAATTTTAATTCTTGATTTCCTTTATTCTTATACTCATTTGCATCATCTAATGACATCTTGTATTATACTAATGATATTAGTATTACTAGTGTTACAATAAACCAATAAGCATATACTACTACCATAAAATAAAGGGATACTGGTATACATATATATATATATACATTCAATGATGAATCAATTTCAATGAAATTTATCAATGTATAAAATAACCATTTTCGGCTAATTTTTAACAAAGTAACGAGACACTTAATTTATTTTCAGCTGACTGAAATGTTGTTATTTAGCCGTGGCTGGGCCGTGGCTAAGCTGGCCGTATTTTTCCGACTGGGCCACAATTCTGCCCGGCAGCAAAGCGTGACTCCGTGGTGACTCTGTGGTGACTCTGTGGTTATCGCGTGGTGGAGAAAATCGTGACCAGGTGAATTATAACAGGTGAATTGAATTCTTTTTTATTCTTTTTTTGTTTGATTGATTGATTGTCCTATTCGCTGAAAGATCTGATGATTTGTTTGAAGTGGTTTTGCGTATTTTTGCCTGTCTTCTCATTTAACAAGTGTATTTAATGACAGTTTATTGAGTCATTGGTGGATCATTACATGGAATTTTACTATAGTGAAGAAATGGACATATCGGTGTTTTGGTATTTCCACGTGACTTTTCTCTCACGTGACATTTCATTTACATTTATATATTTTATCATGTTATGATATATTATATTTATTTATGATATATTATATAGGATGTTTATTGTAATTATTTAACTCTTATTGCGTAATCACCACTTTTAGTAATATATCTAACGTATGGATAACTTTGATAATTTAATTTTGGTTCATTAATCTTTAAATAAGTAACTTGTAATCCACTGGTAACAAAACCTTGCATTTCAAAATTAACTTTAACTGGTTTTTTCTTAAAATTTTCTAATTTATAAGAATCTTCATTATTTATTGAAGGTAATAATAATTCAGCAATCATTACATATGTTTTACCACCTTCAATTTTATTAAATTTCCATAATATTACAGATTCATCAGGTAAATATTTAATTGAACCTTTATTATAATGATATTTTGGTGAATCAATTTCATCAGGTACAGGTATTTTAATTTGAACTTTATTTGCTATTATTTTATTTTTAAAATTTGATGTTATTTTAATCATTATTTCTAATCTTGTATTTGAATGATTTTTAAATTTATAATCAATTAAAAATAATGGTTTTAAATTATTTGAATGTACTCTATATGACATTAATTCAAATTCTCCATCTGGTGGTATAAAACTTATCTTTTTATCACTTTCAAATTTTGATAATCTAACACATTGATGAAATTTAACATCTTCAACATCAATTTTATTTCTATTGTTATTACTCCCATTATTAGTACTATCATTCTTTAATATGTTATCACCATTAATTGATGCAATACCACCTTGTATAAATTTTTCATTAAGACCTAATATTAATTCAGGCATACCACTTAAATAAGATTTTAATTGAATTTTACCAAAAATTTCAGAATTTAACATTTGACCTTTTGAATTAATTAACATATCAATTGATTCAATAACATCTAAATAAGCTTCATTTTTTTTATAAATTATACCTGGAGATCTCCAATTAATTGAATTTGTTAACGTTGATGGTGGTATACTTGCTCTTGAATGATTTGTCTTTTTATTATAAGCATTTGATTTTGACATCATTGATTTACCAATAAATTCTTCTAAAGTAAAAGATTTTTGAGTAATATATTCTTTTAAAATTTTTTCATCTGTTATTTGTGGAATACCAAAATCCATCATTTCATCTAATAATTCATAAATTATTGAAAAATTATCTCTTATTGATTCTTCTTCTAATGATTTAACATAACTTTCCATAACTTTAATTAAATTATTTAAATAACATAAAATATTAAAAATATTTGTATCATGTTTAGTTAATGCTAAAACATATAAATTTTTATGAATTATATAAATATAATTAATACCATTATCATAAATTATTGGAGTTGAAGAACCTTCTTCAATTGATTCAATTGTAATTTGATTTTTAATTAATAATAATGGAAATTTTTCAACTGCATTTGTTGGTATATCACCTTTATAATCTCTTGATAATAAAGGTCTTCCTTTATTATCTAAAAAATAAACAATAGACGCCATTGCTTTATTGTACTGTGATTGGTTGAAATTGATAGAATTTATATATATATATATATATTCATATTCATATTTATATACTTTATACCAATAAATATAAATATGGTTGTAAATATTGATATGATACAGATATAGATTATCTATTAGATCGATCTGTTAGTTATCAAATCTAAAGGCAGTTTAATCTGAGCAAGTGTTTACGTTTTAATTAAGATTGGTGTAAGAATGAGTTTGTCGGTGCGTGGCGTGGCGTGGCGTGGCGTGGAATGGAGCTGCGTGGCGTGGAATGGAGCTGCGTGGCGTGGTGACTGTGGGCTGTGGCCGTGCTCTTGGTGGGCCGCACAGCGGGAATGCCAGCCGGTGTTTCAGCCGGTGTTTCACTTTATTTTGGCTGGCTCATTTTCTCATTAAGAGTGCATGGTCGATCGACGTGGTTCAAATCTGTATTCGCGGTCGATTGGCGTCTTTACGAAATCGGCGATTCTGATTGGCCAGCGGAGTTTGGCTTTAACGGTATCTACAGTGTTTACAGTCTACATTGGCTTCAATTCACATGCTGTTTATGTGTATCTGTTTGTATTATATACAGTGTCATTAATATATAGGGGAGTGGGTGGACGATAAGGGAAAAGAGGGAAGGAATGAAGAAGGAAGAAGTGGTATGTATCTGTTGAGATATTAGAGTATACTGATATTGATAGATATATATATATTCATATATATTTATATATGCATCTATTCATCTATTCATCTATCCATCTATCCATCTATTCAAATATTCATCTATTTTTTGAAATCTCTAACTTGTAAATTACGAGTCATAGCAGGTAAAGCAACTCTTAAACCATCTAATTCTTTAGACATATGAATTTGACAACCTAATCTTGAAGTTTCAGTTAGACCAAATGCTAAATCTAACATATCATTTTCATCATCATCAGGTTCAGGAATATTATCATAATATTCAGGATCAACTATAACATGACAAGTTGAACAAGCACATGAACCACCACATGCACCTTCCATATCTAAATGATTTGATTGTGCTATATCTAATAAATTATCACCATCTGATACTTCAAACGTTCTTTGATCACCTTCTTTTGTAATAAATGTAACGTGTAATTCTTCACCTGGATTTGGTTTTTTCAATTCATTATGTAAAATTATACTTGTTTTGGTAAAATTTCTAATTTGATTATTATTATATGATATTATTGATTGTTTATTGTTTATTCTTTGTATTTGCTTTGTTAAATTATTTCTAATAATAACAGAAGTTGAATTTAATGATCTAGAAAACATTATATTATTTGATATTGATATGATATTATATGATATTATTTGATATTATATGATATTGATATGATATAATATTGATATCTTATATGATATGAATATACAATATATATGAATACAATAAATAAATAGCTGTTAAAATATTATCAAAATATTTAATATAAATTAGTATAAAATTAACACAAATTTAATTAAATCAATAAATACTGAATAAATTTCATTGAAGCATTTCCTTATTTATTTCTTTCTTTCTTTCTTTCTTTATTCATTGATTTCACTATTTCAAAGCGCCCGCTTATTTCATTGTTTGTCTCTTGAATTTGGCACTGCGTATCTGCTGAGTCATCGCGGCGTGTAAGCGAGATCGCGGGCGGAAAAAAAAATCTTGCGGGCTGCATCTCTGCCTGTTTGCCTCTCGGGGGAGATTGACTGGCTGTCTCCGTCTCGGCCGAAACTCCGTCTGGTCCGTCCGCTGCTGGATCGGCTGTGCGCAGTATCTCCGACACCGTTTCCACGCCGCTGCAATCCACCTCCACGCAGTGCTTCCACGCTCCTCCACTCCGTGCTTCCACGCCCTTCCACGCCGCTGCCCCGCTTCTCTGACCGGCCTGAACTGCGCCGGCGTAATAAATGCTACAACTATAATACACCCCTGCACCACTTCCTTTTTTTCAAACCCGCCGGCTGACTTGGTGCATATCGGCCGTAGTAAGCACGGTCCAGAAACGTAGACAGCCAGCCAAAATAGCCAGCCCCATTGCAGCCCCACCGCAGCCCCACCGCAGCCCCACCGCAGCCCCGATAAGCGCCACCCCGCCCTCAGTCACACAGAAAAAGACAGACAGACTTCCCCATTGCCTACTGCTTGCTTATCTATTACAATACTAATACTATACAATACAATACAATCAATGCTTCATCACAATACTTATTACACCCTTCCCTTGACTTATCATGTTTTGATATCTATAACCAATTATATATATCTGTTCATATATCTGTTCATATATACGCAGTCAAATTTATATCGATTAATATAGATCAAGAAAAGTCGAGCAATTAAATAACAAGCAATTAAAAATGTCAGATTTATTCAATACTTATGAATCAGATTTTAAAATATCTCATTCAGATGCAAGATCAAATTTAGATAAATTATATGGATTAAAAGATGAAAATAAAAGAATTGAATTAATGCAAAAAATTGAAAATTCAATTGATGATTGTAAAGATCTTTTAGATTCAATGATTTTAGAAGTTAATAATATTTCAACTTCTTCTAGATCATCATATAACGCTAAATTAAGAACTTATAAATCTGATATAGATAGATTATCAAATGATTTGAAAAAATTAATGGATGATGAAGATAGAAGAAATTTGTTTACCACTACCATTGAGAATTCAGATGGTTCAAATGCAGATGCTATGAATTCACAAAGACAAACTTTATTACACGGTAATGCTTCATTAGATAGATCTTCACAGAGGTTAAATGATTCATTAAGAATTGCTAGAGAAACTGAAGATGTTGGTTCAAGTATTATGAATAATTTACATTCACAAAGAGAACAAATCTTGAATTCAAGAGATACTTTATCTGAAGCTGATTCTTATGTAGATAGATCAATTCAAACTATTAAATCAATGACTAGAAGAATGGCTACTAATAAAATGATTACTTATGGTATTATTGCTTTATTAATTATACTTATAATGTTAGTATTATATAGTAAATTTTCTTAACCTTTAATTTTAATCTCAATTTTTCACATAGACCTTCCTGGTCATCCTTCTTCACATATATATTTAATAAATTTTTTCGCTTTGTATTTTAATTTCAAATTTTATTAAACTGTAAATTATAGAAAAAAGTATGTTATATATATATAAGAAAAATAAGCAATAATAAATGATAAATAATAAAAATTGGGGAGGGGAGAATAAAAAAAGAAAAGGGAAAAGGAATATTATTAATATTTAGCTTCAAATTCATCACTTGAAACTTCATCATCATCTTTTAATTGAAATTTTGACATTGCAGATTGAACCTGTCTTAAAAAATCTTCTGATTGTTCAATTGAACTAGTATCTGAATTAATTGTCTTCATAGAATTTCTTCTACTTATTCCAGGAATTTCCTTTAATACAGTTTGTTGTTCTTCAATTGATAAATCTAATGCTGCAGTTGTTAAATTTAATAATGATTTACCTGATTTACGTCTAATTAAATTTTTAAATGGTGATGAAATTGGAATATAATTTTTAGTAACTGATTCATCTTCAAAATTAAAATATGAATTTCTTCTCTTCAATGATGCTGTTGGTGTTGATGGTGGTCTACATGAAACACCAACATCATGAATCCATTTAGCAACTAATGCAGTCCAACCACATTGATGACTTGCTCCTAAACCTCTACCTGTATCACCATGGAAATATTCATAAAATGGAACTAATTCTTTAAATGCTTCATTATTATTCAATACATCATCTTCACCATTACAAGCCCTTTTACCTTCTTCATCAGGTAAAAATAAATGAATTAAACGATGTTGAACTTCATTTGCAGCTTGTGCTAAATTAATAAAATTACCTGAATTTGTTGGAACTTCAATTTTAACTTCTGGTCCATAATAAAGATAAAATTTTTGTAATGATTCAATTAATAAAAAATTAACAGGTAACCATATAGGACCTCTCCAATTTGAATTACCACCAAATAATCCTGAATTTGATTCACCTGGTAAATATCCAACTTCAAAATTTTCACCATTGACATTCATTGTAAAAGGATTTGATTCATGAAATTTTGATAATGATCTAATACCATAATTTGATAAAAATTCATTTTCATCAAACATTTTTGATAATATTGCCAATAATCTTTCTTTACTAACTAATGATAATAATAATCTATCACCAGAACCTTTAACATTCATTGAACCAATATTTCTTTCAATTAAATATTTTTTATTTTCAACTAACCATTCTAATCTTTTCCTAAAATTTGGGAATCTTTTCAAAATTTCAGGTTCTAAAGTTAAAGAAGCATATAATGGAATTAAACCAACTAATGATCTAACAGGTAATTTTTGTTTATGATTATCACCCCATGTAATAGCATCATAAAAAAATTGATCAGTTTCACTCCATAATGATTCATTTGTTGTTTTACCCTTTCTATCTTCATTAACTCTAGCACTTTGAAATGACATTGCATCTGCAATTAATAAATAATGTTCAAAAAATTTAGATGCAATATCTTCATAAACAGGATTTTCTTTTGCTAATTCTAATGCAATATTTAACATTTGTAATGAAAAAAATGCCATCCAACCAGTTGCATCTGTTTGTTCTAATGATCCACCAGTAGGTAATGGTTCAGATCTGTTAAAGATACCAATATTATCTAAACCTAAAAATCCACCTTCAAATACACCATTACCATCACTATCTTTAATATTAACCCACCAAGTAAAATTTAATAATAATTTTTGGAAAACTCTTTCTAAAAATTCTCTATCAGCTTTTTTATAAAATTTTTTTTCCAATTTATAAATTCTAAAAGCTGACCATGCATGAACAGGTGGATTAACATCACTAAAATTCCATTCATAAGCTGGAATTTGACCATTTGGATGCATATACCATTCTCTTGTTAATAAATCTAATTGTTTTTTAGCAAAAGTTGGATCAATCATAGATAATGGAATACAATGGAAAGCAGAATCCCAAGCAGCAAAAAAAGGGTATTCCCATTTATCGGGTAATGATAAAATATCTTCAATATAAAGATGTTTCCATTCTTTATTACGACCACCAGCTCTATTTGGAGTTGGTGAAATATCTGCATTAGTATCACCATGATACCAAGCATCATGAACAAAATTATAAAATTGTTTTGTCCATAATAAACCTGCAAATGCTTGTCTTTGAACATTTCTTAATTCATCAGGGATAGGTAATGGTGAAACATTCCAATAAAATTCATCGGCATCATTTGATCTTTGTTCAAATACAAGATCAAATTCTTCTTCATCAATTTCAATCTCTGAATTTTCTTCTTCTGTGGAATCTTTAATTGGAGTTAATTTATAACGAATTGTAACATTTTCATTTGGAGGAATTTCATCAAATTGAAACCAACCACAAGCTTTTGTACCAAAATTTTCAGGATTAACAGCATCTTCAACTTCATCAATAATATAATCATGAAACCCATCTTTAACGTATTTAAATTTATTTTCAACATCATATAATCTTTTCAAATTTGATTCATTTTCAGTGAATAATAATTTTGGTTCAATATCAGGAGAATTTTCTGTAACACCTGGAGCTGGAGCGAAAATCAATCTTCTATTACCTAATTTATAATGATCAATTTTAATTGAATAATTTGAGTCATTAAATTCTTTTGAAAATTTAGGTCTTTCAGTTTCAGTTGGATCATTTGAATCCCAAGACCAAGTATTTCTAAATAAAATATTTGGTATAATATGTAAAGGAGCAGGTTCATTTGATTTATTTGTAGCTGTTATTCTAAAATATAATTCATCGGGGTCATCATTTGATTTAGCCATTTCAAAAAGGATATCAAAATAATTATTTTCCTTAAATAAATCTTTTATATCAGTTATTTCAAATTCTAATTCTTGTCTTGATCTATTTGCATTTTGATCAATTAATTCTTTATATGGATATTTTTTAGTTGGATATTTATATAAATATTTCATATAACTATGAGTTGGAGTATTATCTAAATAATAATATAATTCTTTAACATCTTCACCATGATTACCTTGAGAATTAGTTAAACCAAATGCTTTTTCTTTTAAAATATCATCTTTTTCATTCCATAAACCTAAGGAAAGACAAATTAATTGATGATTATCAGAAACACCGGCTAAACCATCTTCACCCCATCTATAAACTCTTGATCTTGAATGTTCAAATGGGAAAGCAGACCAAGCATCACCATTATCTGAATAATCTTCTCTTACTGTAGCCCATTGTCTTTCACCTAAATATGGACCCCAACGTTTCCAATATTTTGTTTTATTTTTATCTTCTTCTAATTTTCTTTCTTCATTTGTAATTGTTTCACCAAGTGTCATTTTTATTTAAATGATGATGGTGTAAGTATTATAATTATTGATTGGATTTATTATAAATTGTACCTAAATATGTATATATATTTATATATATTTATATATATTTATAGATATTAAAGTCAATTGAGTCAATTGAGTCAATTGAAGTAATTAAAGTGATTAGATATTTACCGGAGGAGAAATAAGTTTTATCCGGAAGACAAATTGAAGGCGTGTATGTATTTGATTGATATTGAATAAAACAAGGTTTAAAGGGGTTAATGAATTGAACTGAATTGAATTGAAATGAAATGGAATGAGGTTAAAACAAACAGCAATTGAGTGAAATTGTGGAGCAATGGATAGATAATTGAACTGAACTGAACTGAGTTGAGTTGAATGAAGAATAGATGAATGAATGAAAGCAATAGCAAAGCAATAGCAACACTTGAAGGATAAATAATAAAGAATAAAGGATAAAGAAGAATAAAAGATAATCAGAGAAGAGAAATACAATGCACGAGAAAGCAAAAGACAATGAATACTTTATCGCTTATTATTATTTGATTTTTATTATTTATTAATTATTAATTATTTAGTAATATTCAGGGATTCAGGGATTCAGGATCTGGCTGGCAGGCAGGCCGGCTCTGAGTAGCGGGCTGCCTGGTGGGGCTGGCGGTCTGCCTGGCCGCCCACACTTTGCACAGGACTGAAGCAGCCACGGAGAGCAGCCACGAAGAGCAGCCAGCTTCTCTGTGGGAAAGCCACGCGGGGAGACAGCCAGCCAGCCATTGCAAGGGGTGACCGGCTGGCAGCACTCTTGATCTGCGGCGTGGAAAAACTTGCTCCCCGCTTGCCACATGGCCATTTTGGGTTCTGTGGCTGTTTGGCTGGCTGCTTGGCTGTCTTTCTGGCTGTCTTTCTGGCTGTTTTGCTGCTCCGCACCCTCTGGAAAAACTTCATGCGGGGCTGCTTCTCTGGCTGTCTTGTTTTTCCTTTCCTTCTTTCTCTTCTCCGTCTCCGCTTCTTGCCGGGTTGGAGGAAACGGCTCGGGGAAACGGCTGTGGTAGCGCCTGCCTGTCTTCCCTCCTGCCTGCCCTCTAGTCTGCCTGTCTCCATTGCAGGCTGCCTGGATAAAGTGTGGGGCGCAGGGTGGGGCATTGTCTGCGTGTGGGGCATCTGCGCTGGGTGGTCCAGAACAATGATAGTGGCCCATTGTGGCCCATTGTGGCACCGTCAGAGATCTCCTGCCCGTCAGAGATCTCCTGCCCGTCAGAGATCTCCACGGCCTGCCATGATCCTCCCTGAAATCACCCTTAAATCTCCATTAAATCTCTCCCGGCAGTCAGCTGAATATTGGAATAGCATCAGCCAATACGAAGCCCGCACGAAATACGATAAAGTACGAAATAAGATTAAGTACGAGTTCTATTTCAGCGACTTCTTCTTTCTAATCTTATCTATCTTCTTCTAGTCCTTCTATAGAATTCTATTAATTATTATTAAAACTGCCATGGAAATACAACGTCGTGCTTTAAACTGGTGATTGCTATATATATATATCTAAATTGAACCCACTTAATGCAATAATATAACGATTTTAATATAACTTTAATCTCGAATACTTAAAATTCCTAATTATTATTCCTAATTATAATCAATATTCCACAATTTGACATAAATATTTGATTGCTATATTTTAATTTTATTTTAAATAACGTATTTACTTACTTACTTACTTACTTACTCAATTAATTTATATGTAGTTTATTATATATACAAGTTAGTTAGTTAGTTAGTTAATTATAAAGATATTAATTAATATAAATAGATAATTTAATTTGTCCCCCAACATATTAATTATGCTAATATAATAATTTTATTATTATCTTTAATTTCAAATTTAAATGAATTTTCATTAAATTTTTCACTTGGATTATCGCTTATCCCCTTTAATGCATCAAGTAAATTAACACTAAATGTACCACACCCAATATCACTATTTTCATTACAACCAGCAATAGAACTTGCTTTTTTATAAATTGAAACAGCTGTAACAGTTGATATAAATGGTTGATTTTTATTAATTGATATAAATGATGCTATAATTGATGCTAATGAACATCCTGAACCTGTTATTTTACTTATTAATTTATTACCACCTTTAATAATAGCTATTTTAATATTTTTAATTTCATTTGATGTTATTTCATTTTCATTGTTCATTATTCCATCAATTATTATATCATCTTTACCTGTTATTACTATAACTGATCTTGTCATAATAGCAGCTTTAATACCAATCTCAATAATATAGTCATTTCCATCATCTTCATCAGATTCTTCACTATCAACTCCTTTCATTGCTTTATCAACACCAACAAGTGCACATATTTCACCAAAATTACCTTTAATAACACTCATATATCCACCAATTAATAATTGTTTAATAAGTTTCTTTCTGTATAATGTTGCCCCACCACCAACAGGATCATAAACAATTGGTTTGCCATGACAATTATAATTTTTAATTGCATTTAAATAAATTGATACCTCATCATTGTTTATTGTAGTACCTGTATTTAATACTAAACTTGAATCACAATTAACTTTGGAAAATTCTTCAAATTCTTCAATATTTTCACTCATTATTGGTGATGATCCAATTGCTAATGAAATATTTGCTTGAAAATTTTTAACTACTGAATTTGTAATATGATGAATTAATGGAGTTTTCTCATTTAATTGATTTATTAATTCAATAAATTTAAATTGATTTATTTCTTTTAAATCTTTTAATATTTTGATTTCATTTAATACATTTAATTTATTATCCCATAAATTTTTTAAATTAATTGTTGCTAATTTAGCATCTTCTTGTGCCATAATACATGAAACAATAGCGGCTCCATCAATACTATAATTTTCAATTGAAGATACAAATCTAACTCTTTGAATATTACTATGATTAACTCCTCCTATAACACATGTCTTAATCTTTGAATTATTTTCTTTTAATTTTATTAATAGATTTTGAACACCTATTGGTCCCATTGGTAATTTGGTTGTCTTCTTAGTATTAGTATCAAATAATATACCAATACCTATATAATCAGCACCATCTTTAATAGCTTGCTCAACTTCGTTAACATATCCAGTACTAACACCAATTATCTTATCTTCACCGATTAATTGACGTACAAGTGGGACAGGCATATCGTCTTGACCTACATGAACACCTTCAGCGTCAATAGCTAATGCAACATCAACTCTATCGTTAATAATTAAAGGAATACCTGCTTTTTTAGTGATTTCATGAATTGCTTCAGCACGTCTTATAAATTCTCTAGTATCGATATTTTTTTCTCTTAATTGTACTATAGTGACTCCATTTTCAACAGCTTTTTTAACTTGATCTATAAAATCGATACCTTCAGGTACCATTTCAGCATTGGTGACTAAATATATAGATAAATCAAAATTCTTAACACCCATCTTATTCGTTATTATCACTACTAATGATCTATTTAATTTGAGGTGCTCACAATTGGTAGTTCATTTGAAATCATCAATCTTTTATATATATTCATTCATTCTCGCTAATTTCATAGAGGTTGCTCATCATCATCCCTCATAGTTCAATAAGTCGCGGTTACCGTTTTCTGCGGCTGGCTAATTTTCAAATCTCCGCCGCCGCGTATTCCGATTACTCAGAGTCTACTACGGCTCGGTTCTTCATTCTCCGTTAATGTGACTGACTTAGTTAATTTACAATTACAATTAAATTTACTAATATCGTATAAATAGATAATCTATAATTTATTCCCCAATAAGTAATATAAAATCTATTTGTTAGTTTATTTCAATTTGAAGAGTTTTTCGTTTCCGTTACTTTCCTGTCCTTTCAGTTTAGTTAATCTCCCAATTTATTTATTTTCATCCTTCCCAAAAAAGTAGTAATAAAAATAATAATAATAGTAATATTTATTTTCCCCAAAATAAATATAGTTTTTTATTTATAATCATTTTCAATACAACTTTCATATTCTAAAATAGCATCCCAAAATAAAATTTCTAAATTAATAACATCTTTAAAAATTTTAATTAATTCATTTAATTCATTTTTAGATAATTCACAACCACTAAATTCATTTAATATTTCATTACCTATTTGACAAGCATTAATATACCAATCACTAACGTAATCATTTAACCAATTTAAATAATCTTTATCTATTTCAGATTCATTTATTGATTCGGATTTAATTAAAGATAATCCAAATTCACATGCTTTATTATAACCGAAAAGACAAGGTGATAAAGCAATATTAATCTTTAAATAATCTTTAGTATTATTAACAATATTAATTAAATAATTATTATAATTATTACAAGCATTATTAATTTTAATTTTATCAAAATTTAAATTTGGAAATTTATTATTTAATTTTAATTTATGTTTTTCCATTTCATTACAAACATTTAAAATAATTTCAGATTCTAATTTAAAATATTTTAAATTTGGTGATATTGTTGCTGATAATGCATGAATTTTACCATAATTTATTAAATATGCATAATCTTGTAATAAAAAATAATTAAATTTTGATTTTGATAATTTATTTGTTGATACTAATTTTATAAAATCATGATTAATATAATTTAACCATAATTTATTAATTGATTCATGATTTATTAAATAATCTTTTAAATTACCTTGAATTTTAATAATTTCAATTTCATTATCATTATTATTCTGGTGATTGGTAAAATTATGATTAAATTCAGTTATATTAAACATATGATTAATTGGACCATTAATATTATTACCAATTGATTTATCTGAATTTAATATAGCTAAATGAGTATAAATCAATGAATTTTTAATTGAATCAATTAAATTATAATTTTTAGATAAATAACAAGCAATTGAACTTGATAATGAACAACCAGTACCATGAGTATTATTTGTAATTAAATAATTTGTCTTAAAAAAAATTGGATTATTAATATTATTTGAATTTAAGTATAAATTAATTACAAATTTTGGTAATTTATTAGAAACTGAAGATAATTTTAAATCTTCATCAACTGGTATATGACCACCTTTAATTAAAATTGATTTACAATTAGTTAAATTAATGATTTTTTGAGCAATATCAATTAAATCTAAATAAGATTCAATTTTAAAAATTGATTTATTACCATTATTCACTTGATTTAATATAGTTTCACATTCTTGAATATTTGGAGTAATTATAGAAGAATATTTAAAAATTGAAATTAATTTATCTAAATTTTTAGAATCATTTAATTTATCACCTGAATTAGTAACAATAACAGGATCTAATACAAATGATTTTTCAAAATGATATAAATTAATAATTTTTAAAAAATCATCTAAATTTTCTAATATTTCATTTGTAATTAAACCAGTTTTAATTGAATTAATATTATAATTTTTAAAATTATTTTCTAATATTTTTAAAACTGTTGAATTATCAGTTGATACAGAACCTGTTAAACCATTTGGATTTTGAATTGTTATTGAATCAATACAAGTTAAACCATAACATTTTAAAGAAGTTATTGTCTTTAAATCAGCTTCTATACCAGCACCACCAGAACAATCCGAGCCAGCGATTGTTAAAACCGTTGGCAATTTATTTGAATCGCTGGATGTTGGTGTTGTTTGCGTGTGAACGAAATTGGAATAGATGTGAGTTAAATCAATCAACTCAAAATTTGAGACAGTCATCAAGAGAAGGGAAGGGAGGAAGGAAGGAAAAGGTAGGGAATTGAAGTGCAACCAATTGACAGATCGAAATACTTTTTGCTCTTACAGAAACATCAGAGGAAGAAAGAGGATATGGTAGAAGGGGATGAACAAAGCATCCTTTTAAACAAGGCAAACAAGGCAAACAAGGCAACAAGAAACACAACAGCCGGAAAAGAAACAGAGAGGCAGACAAGAGACAAATCATTCAATAATCAAATGTTGCCAATAGAATTTCGTTGTCCCTGAGAAAGAAAGAGAAACAGCGTCACGAACTGAAACGGGCGTCGGAGATCACGGCCCGGATGATGCACGCCGGACAACGCATGCCGAACCAGCCAGGACACGGGCCGGTGATTACCGCATCGGGGACACCGCATCGGGGACACCGCCAGATCCACGTCTCGTCTAATAAAACCGCTGATACCAAACAACTCTAATCATTTTAATCACTCTAATCACTCTAATCTCTTTAAAATATAACTTAACAAACATCGCTTAATTTAATGATTAATATACAATATACAATATACAGTATACAATATACAATAAATCAAATGGTAAAAATAAATGAAATTAAAGACTCCAAATAAAAAACGGAAAGGCTAATAAACGATATTCCCAATGCGTAAATTTAACCGATGCCAAATAATGGAAATTCCACTTCCCAATTGGGAAATCACTCATCTCACAACAATTTTTTTATTAATAGCCTTTATTTAAATATAAATAATATTAAATTATATCATTTATTTCATTATTTTACGTTATTTTACACTCATATGATATGCTAAGTATGGTAAGTTATAAGATTAATGATATTTTTTTAGTGAAAAAAGTAATAATAAAGTATAAAAAATAATAAATTGTAGAGGAAATAAATTATATGTAATTATAATTAAAATTAAAATTATAAATTAGATGAATTTTTATTAAATGCTAATTCAAATCCATTTATTAATGCAGCTAAACCAATTGCACCAGGATCAGGTAATCCACCTTCACTTTCAAATTGTTTAAATTCGTCTTCAGATACATATGAAGCTCTTCCAAATTTAGCCTTTAATTTTCTTGTTGATTCAGCACCATCATGAGCAGCAATACTAGCTTTGTTAAAATCATTTGTTTCTTTAAAAGTATTAACAAATGGTTCTAATGCATCAACTAATGTACGATCACCTGTTCTTGCCCTAGTATATTTAAACAATGCTTGCATTGCATCAAATAATGATTCAGACATATTTTGTTTAGTAACTTCATATCCACCTTTAGAAATTTCACGATCTTTTAAAGATTTAGCTAATCCACTTATGAAAATAGAATATAATCCTCCTGATGTACCACCCATAGCGGTTTCAACTATATCTGTAATTTGAGTTAATGATTTAACACCATCACTTAACTCAATTTCATCATTATCAATGGCTTTTAATATAGCATGTGCACCATTGGCTAAAGTTTCACCACAATCACCATCACCTGCAACAGTATCATATAATGTAATCTTAGGTTCTTTAGTTAATAATTTTTTCAAACCACTAATTAAAATTTCTTTAAATTGTTCTTTATTAAATAAAACTTTTGAACTTGAATCATTTTCATTTAATTCAGGTGCAGGAACAATATAATTACCATTTTTAGAATTTTCAGACCACATCTTAGATGTAATATTACAATTCCAACCTGGTAAATCAGTCTTATAATCTAAACAACTCAAGATTTCATCACCACCTGCTTTTGTAACGTTTAATAAAGTAATTGAAAATCCAGCACCATCTAATGAACTTGTAAATGAACCTGTATAAACCCTAATCGGTTTAATATTATAATTTGAATTCAATAATTGAACAACGGTATTTTGAATAGCATATAATTCTAATGCTGATGTACCACCTAAATTATTAATTAATAATACAACATCATCATTTTTATCAAAATTAACATAATTTCTTTCTTTATCTTCTTTAGATAATAAATATTCTAATAATTCAGAACATAATTGATCAATTGTTGGAATTGGTGAAATTTTTTTAATACCTGGTTCATTATGAATACCCATACCAATTTCAATTTCATCATCTTTTAATTTTTCAACATGTTCATCATCATCTTCATCATCATTGGCATCTTCTTCTTCGTTATGTCTAATACCTGGGATTGTAACATGACTTAATGATGCACCAATAGTGACAAGGTTATCAACAACTGCTTGACCTAATTCATGAACCTCTTTTAATGAAGCAGCGTTATTATCCTTAGCGGCTTTACCACCTGTAATTTTATGGACTAAAACTGTACCTGCTAAACCTCTTCTACCAACCATACCATTTTTAGTTCTACCAACAGAAACATCATCTTGAACAATTAATAATTCAACGTTTAAACCTTCAGCTTTAGCCCTTTCTGAAGCCAAACCAAAATGTAAAATATCACCAGTATAATTTTTAACAATAACTAAATAACCTTTTTCAGTTTTTTTAGATTTTAAACCTGAATAAATTTGTTTTGTTGATGGTGAAGCAAATACAAAACCAGCAACACCAATATCTAAACCACCATCACCGACAAATCCAGCATGTGTTGGTTCATGACCTGAACCACCACCAGATAAAAGCATAACTTTATCATTTTTTGAAAATTCGTTATAAACAACTCTTTCTGAATCAATTAATCTTAAATTTGGATTTGAATGACATAAACCTTTTAAATGAGAATGAACTAAATCTTCAGTATAACTCCAGTGTTTTTCAGACATTTTTAATTTATTTTATTTTATTTTATTTTAATAGATATTATTTAATATTTTATATATTTGTGCGTATTTATGTATAGATATATCTATACAAAAAAAGATTAAATCAAAAAAATATTCAAATATAGTAAGACAAAATAGAGAAATTAAATGAAATAGGAAAAAAAAAAGTTTAGAGGGGGATAGTACAAGTATATATATAACAATATGAAATATATGATATATATATAACAATATGTAGAGTATAGTAAATTAAACAATGAAAATTAAAGTAACTAAGTTAAATTTAAACAACCCTTTAAGGTATTTAATGACGAACCAAGAGAAATGAATCAATTGAATCAGAAAAGAGCAACGCAAGAGAGAATGAATTTAATGAATTTAATGAATAGTCGGAGAAAGCAAATGAAGCAAGCAGAGGCAGGGACATCTCGAAATAATTACGTAACCGCCGCTGTGATTTGTCTTTAAGCTGGCTGGCTTGTTAAATGCTGGCTTGTTAAACTGCTGGCTGTTAGAGTCGACGCTTTGGGAAGTGCGCTGTGGATGCTGTGGGTGCTGTGTGGGGCTCATGCGTGGAGTGCGTGTGGAGTGCGTGTGGAGCGCGTGTGGAGTGCGTAAGGGGCACGGGATAGCCGGCAAATGCAGAATGGCCCAGGAGGTGGAGAGTGGAAAGTGTGGGGTGCAGGAGACCGGCCACGCGCTATAATCAGAGAAGACTCTGGAGACGCTAAAGCCAGTAAAGACGCTAATGATTCATCAGAAGCTGTAAAAACTGTTTCAGAATCCACAGTAACGGCACTAGTTCACCATTCACAAATTGAACAATTACACAAATCCAATCGGATTGGATTTGTTTATTCACATATTCAGTTGGAGCAGGTTCACACAAAAGATAAGAGACATTGAATTAAAGAATTGAGTTTATAACTCTGATATAATGGCGCAATTTCAACCAATACAAGCATTAGGAAGAGTAAATCAAATGGAACTTTGCCTGTGTGGGGAATGATCAACTCAGCGGTTAAGTTATTCGCGTTATTAAACAGCTCAATCAGATACAATTTTATTTTATTATTATATTAAACAGTAAATGGCTAAACGCTTATTTGGGGATAGAGATAGAGATAGAGATAGAGATAGATAGATAGATAGATAGATAGATAGACTACTGATCCAGTCACGGCGGCGTGATGCGGTTTAGGATAGACTGCACTGTAGCCTGCGCTGTAGCCTACGCCGGTTAACGTACACCCCGGGATGTGCTACCCCTGTGGCTGTTGAGACACGCGACATGCGTGTGTGCATGTGTCCATGGCGCGGCTCTGGCGGTGTCCCCAGAGGGAGTCTACAGTGGGGCGCGCCGTGGCCGGATCTCCGCTTCTACGCTATAATGCTATAACGTTGTAGGCTTAAGTTGCTCAATTGATAACTTTAATCGAGTCACTATAACATCTTGCCTTAGTTAATTGTTAAAACCCGTTCTTTCAATGCAATACCCATACTCTCTAGAGTGCTATCAATCGTCATTATTACATTATATACATTACATCTCTAAAAAAGCCTAAAGTAATCTAGACAGCGTGGTTACCACCAAATAACCACTAAATCATTTAACAGTATCATTAACAGTACTAACAAAAAACAAAACCCTATGATTACATAATACTTACATAATCTATATTTCTAATTTATATTGTGTACGGGTTTATTGTTTTTATTTTCATCTGTACACCACAAATTTTCAATTTCATTTTCATTTCTTTCCTGAAGTAGTTTCTATCACACTGTAATAATACTAATAACTGTCGCTCATACTATTTTGGCAATCAATGTTATCACTACTCGCTACTACATTACTACCAGTAGTCAGTAGTAGTATGTTCACATGTTCACATGTTCAAATGTTGTATAGCAAGATATCCAGAAAATAGATATATCAGTTTACAAATCTATATGATGTTATTCAAACTCATATTTTATGATCTTTAAATTCTTTTTCAGTTTCATAATTAGTACTCTCATATTTCTTAGATAAATAAATGTATTAAATTTGAATATTGTATACTCATAATATAAGATAACAATAAAGAATTACAATTTTAATATTAATATTAATATCATATCATATCATATAGTATAATAATAAGATGTATTCCCGTCAACCATATGGAAATCCTGGTATGATGCAAGGAAATTTCAATCAAAGATCAAATTTTAATAATTTACCACCACCACCAGGTCAATTAGGTCCACCACAGGTTCAACAAGTTCAAGTACCACCGGGTCAAGTACCTCCACAAGTAGGCCAAGTATTAGGTCAAGTACCACCACAATTATCACATTTAACAGGTCAATTAGGTCCAGGTCAATTGCCACCTCATCAATTAAATGGTCAATTACCTCCTCCACCACCACCTCATCAACTAGGTGGTCAATTACCTCCTCCACCGGGTCAAGTACCACAACAATTAGGCGGTCCACAACAATTACAAATGCCTTCAAATGCTTCATTACTGGCTCAACAATTACAACAACACCACCAACACCAACATCAACAACAGCAGCAGCAGCTTCCACAACAACAACAACAGCAACAACTCTTATCATCAGCTAATACTTTAGCACAACAACTTAATGACGCACAATCACAAATCTCATCAGACTCAAAAAAGCAAGAAACTTTGGAAAATAGTAATACTCAAGGTGCTACTAATGGTAGTAGCACTTCAGCTAATAATAATCCTCTTGCAAGTCTAGATGAATCAGATTCAGTAAATCCAAATGGACCAACAACAACAACGAATTCAAATTCTTCTGGTAATAATTCATCAGTTAATACTCCTTCATTAACAACAAATAATATTAGTACCACTGCTGGTATATCCACTACAACAAATACAGATTCAGGAAATGTCAATGCATCAAATAACAGTACATCAAATAATAATAATAATAATATTGTATCTGCTGGTGCTTCATCAACTGGAAATAAAGCTTTAAACGATGAAAAAGCTTATAGATGGATTATTGAATTAGTCTATGGACCTGATAAAGAACAAGCATTATTAGAATTAGGTAAAAAAAGAGAATATTATGATGATTTAGCATTAGTTTTATGGCATTCATTTGGTGTTATGACAAGTTTATTAGAAGAAATAGTCAATGTTTATACATTTTTATCACCACCTGAATTAACAACACCTGTTTCAAATAGAGTTTGTAATGCATTGGCTTTATTACAGTGTGTTGCTTCACATCCAGATACTAGAACACCTTTCTTAAATGCTCATATTCCATTATTATTATATCCATTTTTAAATACTAATTCAAAACAAAGACCATTTGAATATTTAAGATTAACTTCATTAGGTGTTATAGGTGCATTGGTTAAAAATGATACTCCTGAAGTTATTTCATTTTTATTAACTACTGAAATTATACCATTATGTTTAAAGATAATGGAATCATCATCTGAATTATCAAAGACAGTTGCTATATTCATAGTTCAAAAAATTTTAATGGATGATACAGGTTTAGGTTATATATGTCATACATTTGATAGATTTGAAGCCGTTTCAAATGTATTGAAAATTATGATTGATCAATTAATAACTAATCCAACTGCAAGATTATTAAAACATGTTATTAAATGCTATTTAAGATTAGCAGATAATCAAGATGCTAGAAAAGCTTTAAAAGATCGTTTACCAATGGCTTTAAAAGATAATTCTTTAACTGAAATCTTGAAAGATGATCAACAAACAAAACAATGTTTAATACAATTACTGAATACTGTAGAATAATAGTATATTATACTATATTACAATATTATTATTATTATTATTATTATTATTATTATTATTATCGCATTCAAATTTAAATTCACATTTTGTTATACTGTTTTTTTGCAATTTTGTCCTCTCATAATTATTTTTTTATTATATCTTACTAATTTTTTTTCTCACTATTTTAACTTATTTCCATCATTACCTTGTGTATTATCATTTGTCACGACTCTCAGTGCGGCATTTTCTCTTTTTCTCAAATTTATAATGTAATAGACTTTACCAATTAGACAAATAGTTCTGTAATAGTAACTGTGATCAATGGACATGATGATGAATAGATAGATAGATAGATAGATAGATAGATCCGATATGTTACCCGGACTACCAGAAGTAGACTAATCAATATAAGATCCATGTATTTCAAAATCAGGATAGTCACGTGCCATAAATAGACTACACAGCCCCAAATCATCCGGTGCACGGATTGTGGCAACACGAAAAGCGAAACACCTCAGCACAGGAAACAGAGACTAAGAAAGAGACACCACGTAAATCAGATCAGTTGTCTCTTAACTACTGCTGCTGCTGTTACTACTGCTCTCTTACTGAGAATCCACTGATGTTTGATTGTTCACGCATTGTGTTTGTTTGTTTGTGCTGTTGGCGTTACCTTGGGTTTGGATCTTGATCGTTCATCCATCCACAACATGCTTTGGCTCAAACAAGGGCACGCTGATCCACAGTTCATCAATTACAACCACATCGTTGGCTTGATTGATCACTCATTGGCTAATGGATTCGATTGGATACTTACTCGTGAATCTTACATCTCCTAACACGCCAAATATTCAATCATCATCACCATCACCATCAATATCTACTCAATCGTTATTCAATAACAGTCAATCCTTCAATTGTCTATAGTTCTTAAAAAAATATCACTAATAATATACATCAACTCTAATTAAAGATAAATTGTTGATATATTTAATCTTTAATTCATTTGGTTCAATTCAGAATTGATAAAAAAAGATATTGAAGAGTGACATATAAATAAATATATAATAATCAATTCAATATGTCAACTTTATCATATAAGAAATTTGAAGATGCTGATTCTGGTTCTTTACCAGATAAAATGACAGTTTATCAAGAATGTCTTCAAGCTTTCAATGCTAGTCCAATTCAAGCTAAAAGATGTAGAACTTTATTATCAAGATTATTAAGATTATTATACTCTGGTGAAACTTTCCAAAGAACTGAATCTACAAATTTATTCTTTTCAATTTCAAAATTATTTCATCATAATGATTCTTCTTTACGTCAAATTGTTTATTTAGCTATTAAAGAATTAACTTCAACTTCAGATGATATCTTAATGGTTACAGCTTCTATTATGAAAGATATTCAAAATGGTGAATTGATTTATAAACCAAATGCTGTTAGAACTTTATCAAGAGTCTTAGATGGTTCAACAGTTAACGCTGCTGAAAGATTAATGAAAAATTGTGTTGTTGATTCAAATCAAAACGTTTCAAGTGCAGCTTTAGTCTCATCTTACCATTTATTACCTGTTGCTAAAGATGTTGTTAAACGTTGGGCTAATGAAACTCAAGAATGTTTAACTGATTCAAAGACTATACCTAGTCAACAATTTGCAAATCATGAATATTACGGTTCAAATAAATTACCTGTTTCTACTTTCATTTATCAATATCATGCTTTAGGTTTATTATATTATTTAAGAAATCATGATAAAATGGCTTTAATGAAAATGATTCAACAATTAAGTGAATCTTCTCCTTTGAAAAGTTCTTTAGCTATTGTTCAATTGATTCGTTATATCGGTAAAGTTATCGAAGAAGATTCAAATTTAACTCAACCTTTATTCCCATTATTATCAAATTGGTTAAAACATAAATCTGATATGGTTGAATTAGAAGCTTCAAAGACAATCTTATCATTACCAAAAATTACTGGTGAACAACAACTTCAAGCAATTTCAACTTTACAAAATTTATTATCAGTTCCAAGAACTGTTACTAGATTCTCAGCTGTTAGAATCTTAAATAAAATTGCAATGAAAAATCCAGAAAGAATTATGGTTTGTAATACCGAATTAGAAACTTTAATTAATGATACAAATAGATCAATTGCTACTTATGCAATTACTACTTTATTAAAGACAGGTAATTCTGAAAATGTTGATAGATTAATTAAAACAATTTCAACTTTTATGGATGATATCTCCGATGAATTCAAAATTATTGTTATTGATGCTGTTAGAACTTTATCATTAAAATTCCAAAATAAATATAAATCAATGTTAACTTTCTTAAATGATGTATTAAGAGATGAAGGTGGATTCAAATTTAAAAATGTTATTGTAGAAGCTATGTTTGATATCATTAAATTCATTCCAAATTCAAGAGATTCAGCTTTGGAAATGTTATGTGATTTTATTGAAGATTGTGAATACCCTGAATTAGCTGTTAGAATCTTACATCTTTTAGGTGATGAAGGTCCAAAGACAACTAACCCAACTTTATACGTTAGACATATTTATAATAGAGTTGTATTAGAAAATTCAATCGTTAGATCATCTGCAGTTATTGCATTAAGTAAATTTGCTTTAATAGGTGATAAATCATTACAAAAAAGTATTACAATTTTATTAACCAGATGTTTAAACGATGTTGATGATGAAGTTAGAGATAGAGCTGCATTATCATTAAAATTATTAACACAAAATGATACTGAACAAGCTAAAAAATTCATTGCTCCAGATTTTGTCTATTCATTACCAATCTTAGAACAAAGATTGGCAAGTTATGTCTCTGGAGATAAAGATTCTTTTGATTCTCCATTTGATATTAAATCAATTCCAGTATTAACTGAAGATGAATCAAAAGCTGTTGAATATAGAGAAAAGACAGCTACTATTTTGGAAGATGTTTCTTCAAATAGAATTAATGAAAATAATGGTAAAAGTGGTAAAGTTGGTTCTTCAAATGATGAATCTAATAATTATAACAATGATTTAGCAAAACAAGCTTTATTACAACAACAATATTCACAAGAATTGGCTATATTACCAGAAATTTCAACTTATGGCTCATTATTACACTCTTCTTCAATTGTAGAATTAACAGAAAAGGAAACAGAATTTGTTGTTACTGCTATTAAACATGTCTTTGAAAACCATTTAGTTATTCAATTTGATATTGAAAATACTTTAACAGATATTCAATTAGAAGATGTTACCGTTGTTACTCAACCTGAAGATGAAGAATATCAAGAAGAATTTGTTATGCCAATTGAAATCTTAAAACCAGAAGCTAAAGGTTCTGTTTACGTTTCATTGGTCAGACCAGAAAGTTTTTCAATTTGTTCATTTATTAATACATTATCATACACAACTAAAGAAATTGATCCAGATACTAAAGAACCTGCTGAAGATGATGAAGGTTTCCCAGATGAATATCAAATTGAAGAATTATCAGTACAACCAGGTGATTTCATTACTCCTGCATTTGTCGGTAATTTTACTCATATTTGGGATGAATTAGAAAATGAATCAACAGCAGTTTATAATTTACCAAAGACAGAAAATTCTAATGATTTACAATCATTAGTTGATAAATTAATTAAATCTTTATCCATGATGCCTATTGAATCAACTGAAATTGTTACTTCTCAAGCTCATCATGTTTTAAAATTATACGGTAAATCAATTAAAGGTGATAAAGTTGCTTCTATTATTAGATTAGCTTCAAATTCAAAAGGTTTTATGATGAAAAATCAAGTTAAATCATCTAATGAAGAAATCAGTGCAATGGTTGCAAATTACATTGAATAAATTGATTAATTTACAATTATATATATATGTTGTCATTCTAATTGATTTATTTATATGTATAATTGATGTATTCTTCTTCCCATTTCTTATTTTTATTCATTGACTTTTTTTTCTTTTTATTTATTTATTTAAATTCATACTTCTTTTTTTTATATTTATATATACTCCATCTGTTTCGTTTTATTTATTTATTCATATTTTTGTTTTGTTTTGTTTTATTCTCCTTTTGTTTTCTTCTTTCTTTAATCTTGGTAACAATTATTGTACCTACAATCTTTACATTCAATTTCATTTTTTAACCATTTTATAATTTTATATAAATTCTAATGAAAAAAAATTATATATGTATAACATAACTAATTCAAAAAGTTAAAGTAAAATTTGAATGTAATCAATAACGATGATATATTATGGAAATTTGAGGTGAATAATTAACTATTAGATAGATTATAATATTTTTAGTTACATACATTTCCTAAAATAGAAACTTATTAAAATTGAAATTACCTCATTATCAATATAAATTTTATTTTAACAATCCTAGGCGGATTATCTTAATGTAAATGTTCAAGTATATTTTTTTTCATTAAGGAGATTACAAATGCATTTGCCTAATCTTTTTAAGAATTTTCCTCGGGCAAAATTCTAGAGTCGTCTAAGGGATAATTAAGTAAATCAGAATGTTATTTGAACTTATGTACATTTTTAGTTCTATCTTTATTGTTTTGACATTTCCCAAAATATTTCGTTTACATGTACCTCTATAAGTCAGTAAATACGAAAACAAAAAAAACTATTTTAACGATTTTATGAAGCCGCCAAAGATCGAATTATTAGTTTTAGGTATTTACAGTTGACTGAATTCGGATAATGTAAAATCTTTAAACCATAAAGGCGTTGTCATATCATTATTAAAGTAACAACTATTAAATTTCCTCTAGGCTGATTCAACTTTTCATAATACTTATGATATAGTATAGTACACACATGTGTCACTATAATTAAAAGTTTAATTTTAAATAACTAACCCTTTTTTATCCCATTTTTGTTTTTATATAATTAAACTCATTATCAATTGAATCTACTTATTTCTTTGTTGAATTATTTACATTTACCGTTTAATCCAACTTAATTTCCAAATTTGAGTAGTTATAACTATAACTGTATTACTTTAATTAAGTTTACATTGAAAGAAAAATTAAACAAAAAAAGAGGAAAGGGGTAGGTAGATCTGTAAATCTAGATAATCAATTTTGTGTTTCTTTAGATACTCAAATATTTGAAAAGTTAAAACGTTTAATGGATGTTTATACTGAGATCTTTAATAGTTTTGGTAGTTTAATAGCTGTGAAAAAAAAAGGCCACAAAAACTGCACTTTTCATCAAATTTAGTTCCTCGGAAACTCTACTCCTGTTTATTTAGTTTCATATTATTATTTACTTGTATGTAAATCTTTTTTATTTATTATTTTTGTGTTTAATTATTTTGTCTTTTTCTAGACTAATTTTCAACATTTCATTTTGAGCTGAATTAGTCTCTACATGTGTCAAATTTTGGGTTGGTTGTCAACTTCAACTCACTAAGTTTACCAATTAGGTGTTCGGCTGACTCAGATCTACGACTAGCTGCATTCATAAGAAGATACTTGTAATAGATTGGTAGATGCAAAATCTGTACATTTTAATAATTGGCTATCATAATCTCTCAAAAAATCTAATTAGATAACCTAATTTATCAAACTGGACTAAATAATCTAAATATTAATCAATTCAAAGATACAGGTCATAAAGTTTATAAGAATACATTCCTGTTCAATTCATTACTCAGGCACTGAAAGATCTACAACCAGGTGCTAACCTAATTTGTCTACTCAAACATCTTTAAAAGTGAGAATATATTTCTTATTTTCATAATGTGTTATGTAATATTATATCCATAAATATTTTAAAATTTTAGGTAACATTTTGAAAATCCTGGAAATAATTATTATTATTATTATTATTGTAAATTCTTCTATAACATAAATTTGCTTCTTCAACTGTATATTATTGTTCTCTAATATCAAGTCACGATACTTTGTCTGCTTCCTTGCATGGTGCTCGAATAGTGATGAGATTTCAGGCATCACTTTTTCAGCTGTGTTAAGTACATAATTTTTCTTTCCAAAAAAAAAAAGACAGTGGTGTGACTTAATTTGTTTGTTGGGTAGCACCTTTTGGTAAACTAGGTTGCCGTCAATGATCAGATACGTACCATATTGGGTAGGTGAATCACACCAAAGCACATAACATAACACCACATAGCCTCACATCACCTTCCAGATGCCTCGCCCCGAACTTGAGAGGATGAAACAACAATGCTGGTCTAAATTCCAAAGAGATCTGAGGAGTATAAGGCCAGGGCTTTCTACTGGTTAAGAATCACGAGCTAACCTCGGTGATGGCACCATTTTATGCCATTTCCATCTGTGAATGTGTCAGATCGGGATTGTTTTAATTGATGCAGGAGATGCTCTTTTACAGTGTGTATACTCTGATCTTTTCTGAGGTTTCACCAAGTCTGTGGTATGCACAGAATGTAGTGTACTGAAAGACTCTGGCAAAAAAGGAGTTTAAGTTGTACCAGATGTGGAAAGGCTACTTAGAAAATGTAAGTGTCACTACTCCAACAATAAACAGAAACCCAAAAGCGGCAAACGAATACTTCTCTGGCATGACAGATACTGAACAAAATGTCGGTGGAACGTATTATCCGCCATCTTCATCCTCCTACTAACGCCAATTGAGAAATGAGGTGGGTTTCGGTATGCAGATGATCCTAATCGCCGGTTTTGTGCTGTGCTGTGCTGTGCTGTGCATCGGCTAATCGCGGAAGACGTCGGCGTGCCTGATGGGCTGCGAGAACGGAATGCGCAATCAGACAGCAGCCGGAATCCCCGCTGTGCAGAGAAAAGATCTACAGCCAGCAAAGTTAACATGGAGGACGTTGGGCGGGTGTGCCAAGACTAAACCACCATCGGCAGCTGCAGCCACAGAGTCTGCGTGCCGCTTCTACGGCGTCACGCATTACGCAGAGGCCGAGAGACGAGGGCTGAAAACCACACACCGTCATTTCGCAGCCCATCGCCTAAATCGAGGAGCAGATGCCGCTGTCACAATCACGGCGTCTAATGGCAACAGAGGTTTGCCGGTGGTGCTGTGAAAATGCAGCCCGGCTTTCGCTGGGCATTTCTTGGGGCTTCCCCATGAAGGTTGTTCCACACAGGCGTTCAAACCTCAGTCAGCTACTCCAAGACGACTCGCCTCACTACCTCCACGGCGACTTCATTCCCCATGCTACCGGCATTCCACGCCATTTGGCAGCCCTTTGTGTTCTAAATCTGAGTTCTGGAGTGGCTGCCAGAGTGGAAACCTATCTTTGGCCAGCACACTACTTCAAAACATTGGATCTCTAGCTGCCTAGGAATCTAACTGTGTTATTTGACCTGACCTAGCTTCAAGACAATGAATGGAAACAAAGCAATAGACGATCTTTTTGAAGGTAGGATTGTCTGTCGCAAAGAACAATGTTAGAAATGATAATTTTAAGATTGTATTTTTGAGATTGACAATTTTATATTAAGATTCGATGTGAATTATGCAGCTAGCATCGGTTTGGCATCGTTATCAAGTTAGTGGTGACAGAAAGAGACATTGGGTCCTCGTTGGCGAAGGGCTGAAAATTTCAAGTAAAACAGCACTGAGAGATGATTACTAGCCATAAAATATTTCTGATACTAAACCTGCCAAATAGATTCATCCTAAACGGGGATTCGTCATGGCGGCAAAAAAAAATGAGTTTTAGATATGATACCTAGAAATGCCTAGAAATGTCAAGCTAACTTTAGTACAATACTGGTATTTCACAAATTTATCAAACATTCTCCGATATTTCAAATATATGTTGTTCTCAAATATATATATAAATATATATAAATGCTACACTAACAGTTTTGAATTTCCAAATCCACCAAAACTTATTTCTATGATGTACTACTTTTTATCTTTTACCATCTGATGATCCTTTATTTTAAAAATAGCATCAACTTTGAGACATTCTGAAGATAAATAGAGGCGCTAACTATTGTTATTTTCTGCATAATGCTTTCCATGCATCTTTTCCAAACTTTAAAATCCTTAATCTCACACCTTGTTATAATTTCACAAAAGCCCTTAAGTACCGTATGTCAAATCTATTTAAGTTTTGTTCCTGTAATAATCTGTATGCCGTATTAGTTATGTAGAAAACAACGATATATCCAAAAGAAAAAAGGACCCAAATGCCTGCAACAAAACGCAGATAGTAAACTCTTTTTTTGCCAACTCTGATATTAAGTTTTCCAGCCTTCACCAGATCTATATTAGAATTTACGATCTTCATTATGTAACATCTCTTCAGCCTTCATGAAATTATATACATTATTTGTTTCTAACTTTTTTTACCTTTACAGTAAAATGTATAGATTAAGTTTGTCAGGTGAAACTTTTATGTGCAAGTTAAAAATTCTCTTTACGGGATTTCTCCCTCCGAATTGTTAAAATTAATCTTTAGAGTTTACTCTACAGGAGAATTGTTCCACTCAAAAAACATGACATGAAAATCACATATTTCCCTACTCTCCAATGGCCAATAGTTGATCAGTAACCAAGGGGAACTACTTTACCTGCAGATTATTATTGTTATCAATGACAGCTTGGCGATTCAGAATGAGTAGTTCTTTGAATGTCTTGTCTTCCTCGGTTCCCTTCCATACAGATATCAAGAAATTAACAAAGAATAAAATCATAGCTTAGATTCTTTTGATCTATAGTAACCCTTTTATCCTTTGTTCTTAATTTCTTGGGTTGCATGTTTCTAAGCATTTTTTAAATGATATATAAGAGGCAAGTATGCCAAGCATTCTGGTTTTTGTTTTCTGGTAATTTATTTAATTTTCTTATTCATTATCTAATATTACTAATTATTCATTAAATAAAAAACAATCTTCAATATGCTTAAATTGGATTTATATTTTATTTTCTCCATTTTGTTAGTGCAAGGAATTTTTGCCACTAAATTCTTGCCATCTGATTTCGGCGACATTCAAATCATTGAAGAAAATATTGATTCAAATTTAGTCAAAAGAGACGATGTTGCAGAAGAAAAAAGAAATTTACTTTGGTGGTTAGACATTGCAGCTGAAATTGCATACTGTAAACCGGTCAAAGTTCCACAAGGTTACAATCACTGTCCAAGCCCATATGACTTTGACAAACAATTCACCAGAGGTTACGATATCGAAATTTTTGACGAAAACTACAAACTTTTATCATCAACATGGGATCTCTGTAATCTCTTCTTTGACTATTACGGTATTGGTCTATTGTCGATTTTAGATTACTTTAGATGGAATTGTTGGTTCAATCCAGTCAAGTTCCATGCTAGAATGAACTTCTACTTTAAGGCTCCAAAATCCGGTTACTTCACATTTGCAACTACTCTCTCAGATAGTGCTGTTCTTGGTATTGGTATTCCACAAAATGGTTGTTGTGACTATAACCAAGATGAAGCTCATATTTTCGGTTATGAAAACAAGTACACATGTTATGCACAATACAAAACTGAAATCTACTTAGAAGAAGGATTAATTTACCCAATTGAAGTCATTTTCAACGCAGTCGGTAAATTAAACCAAAAATTTGCATTCCAAATCTTCGATGACCTTGGATGTGACATGAACTGTTATTTCTACCGCCCACCAACTAAATGGTGTCCAGCCACAACTCCATCCTTACCAACAACAACCACTGAAAATAAGGGAAAAACAACAACCACAACCCCACAATCTTCCACCATTATCATCACTGATATGCCAACCCCATCAGTCAGCGGTTATTTTGACTCAGTGAATGATGAGCCATGTTTCGTCCTCGACTTACCAAAAGAATGGGTCGATTTCGAATTCGAAGAAGAAAAAAGTGACGGTTACGTTTGGGATAACCAATTTTACTTCTACGCTGATGGTACTACCATCCCAGCTGCTGACTATTCTCTTTCCGCTGATCAATCTACCGTTTCTTTCGCCTACAGCTCTGTCTTCTCGACTGATGCAGCATTCACAGCCTGTGGTTCTATTACTAAAAGGACCGACTACTACAACGCCGTCTATACCGTCAGTGCTAAATATGGTTCTATTGTTGTTAAGAGAGATGGTTCTGAAGAAACCGTTCTTGTACACACTACCACCACTGTCACTTTAACCCCAGTTGTTACTGACACCGATTACATTAAATCTGTTGCCGCTGCCTCTGCCACTACCACAGCTGTTGTTAAGAGAGATGATGATCCTGTTGTCCAAGTTGTCGGAGATAAGAAAGTCATTAAAATGAATCCAATTGTCGTCTTAGATCCAAACTACAAAGAAGATAAAAGAGATGTAGAAGCAGAAGCCATCGAAGGTGTTGCTTCGAGTTTAACTTTAAGTAAAATTGTCTTAGCTTTAAGTGTTGGTGTTGCTTTATTATTATAAATTTTATAATAATATAAATAACTGTAAATCCCAAGTTACATTTATATATCTAACATATAAAACATTTTTTCTTCAATTCTTTCATTTCCATCGGTCCCATATTTCCTTCCTATGTTTCCCAATTTCATTCTTTTTTCTAACCTTTTTTTACACTTTGAATTTAATTCATTTGACAAATTTTTTTTCACTTTAAATTTTTCAATAAACCAATTTCGGTTTAAAACAATTATTTTATCTTTATTTTATTACTCCTGTTATTTCTATTCCTGAAACAAAATGCTAATAAACTATATTTTTATTTAAAATTTAGTCTTTGATTGCAAAACTTCTTTTATTTGATAACCACTTCAAAGTAAGTTAATGCTCTTATGTTATCTTTTCTAAACTGCAATGGCCCGTGTGTAATTGAAAAGACTGCAGTAAATATCATCATCTGAGTGATCATTATTACCATTTTTTAATGGAAATAGTCATAATTATTGTTATATACTTGTATGAATAACAGATATATAACAATTGAGTTTTTATTCTGAAAAAGAAGCATCAAAATTAATAAAAATTGACAGATCCTTCTCAGATGATTATAAATAAAAATACATAAAATAAAATTAGTATTCGTTTGAAGAAATTGTGATCCCTTGCAGAGAATAATATTTAAAAGACTGTACAACTGGAAATAGTAAGGATGACTTTGAGATAGTAGCTATATGGAGTGTTATTCAAAAATGAAATCAGTTAATCAACTCAGAATGTTCACCGTGAACGCAGGTTATGTAATCCAGGTTTCCAACTTATATCAGCTTCAAAAGGTGAGGTGCGGTGCTGTCAGGCGGTGGTTACCTCGCAGAGGGCGGGCGTGTGAGATTTGCCATTAAGGAAGCCGCCGCCACAAAAAAGGAGCTAAGCAGATCAATTGTTAGCACTCTTGTTATTAATGCCGACATGAATACATTAAGCCTATCAAAATAATTTGCTTCAAATGAAATAACTAAGGCAAAAAGTAAACATAAGTTAGAATTAATAAGTTGATCTCGATTGTAGGCTTCTTTTTGTGTATTTTACAATCAATTGCCTACTACCTTCTGCGAGAGCCCTTAAGTCGAAGAAATTATATGTGAGGCTCTTATATAGGCAGCTCATACGAGATGCAAATTAAAAGGACGGACTCTATTTTGCCTCTTTCATGTGATCCGATATATGGCTATATGGTTTCCCATAATGAAAACAAACGCTGAATTCTAACGTTTCTCTCATAAACTTTTGTTCCTTATCTCAGTATAGGCTTCAATAGCTAGCCTTCTGTTTAGACTTTTTTTTTTGTTCTGCAGCCTTAATTGCGCTTCAACTATAAAAGGGTTCATTTGTTATTATGCTTTGCTAAAAATCTGTCGAAGATTATGACATTCTGGACTAAGGCGATGTCTACTAAATTTCTTTCCCCTATGCATTCCATGCATAGCTCCTAAATTCCAGAATCGTTTACCTTGCGTCCTCACTATTGTTACAAACCCATATTGTAGTACTATTCACCGCGCATCAATATTGTTCCTGAAATAATGCATTCAGTACATTTAACTCTCACTGTGACTAGTAACATTTAAGATTCAATTAGTTAATTAGCATGATATGCATGGAAGTTATTATTTAAAATTTTGCAAATGGTGTTTGCGGGCTATATTATCTCTCTATTTGAAACCGGTTTTCTTTCCAAACAATACTGTCAGATCTTCATTATCTAATAAATGAATTTGCTTGCCTAACTCTCCACCTTGAATTTCTCCTGATTCTACCTCTCCCTACTGTAGAATGGAGTCCCTAAAAGAAAGACATTGACAAAGCACAGACTGTATGCGCAGGGCAAAACTTCGCTGATTCATTTTTATTTTTCCTATTAGCTTTTAAAGATACTCTCTTCGTGCGTGTGTTCAACTAGAGACCAGCCTCACCTTATTTTCTCCCTTAGCAATTTCTATTCATAGCCATGATTGTTGTTCGATATTTGACAATAATTTGGTACTATTCCGTAGCCAGATATATATCGTTTGTAACAATAGGTAAATCGGCATTTGGAATGTGGTCAAGGCTTTTTCTTCCTTTCTTTCATGTTTGTGTTCTTAGTAAGGGAGAAGACGCCTTAACTCTCAATCTATTTGATTACGTTCATACAAAGTTTTTGCCTCTTTTTTTCTATTTCCAATGGTTTTTGTTTCTAAAACTGAATATGGTCAAAATGATATAAAATACTTCCATTCGCCAAGGTCTTGGTATCTTTTTTTTCAATTCTAAATTTATTCATTCCATATTATCATTCACTTAGCAATCATTCGTTAAATAAAAGATAACACTCAATATGCTTAAATTGAACTTATATTTTATTTTCTCCATCTTATTGCTCCAAGGTGTCTTTGCTACCAAATTCTTGCCAACTGATTTCAGTAACATTCAAATTGTTGATGAAGATATTGACACCAGTATCTCAAAGAGAGATGAAATCATAGAAAAAAGACACTTAGATTTACTCTGGTGGTTAAATCCAAAAACAGTTGCTACATGTAAGCCATACACTGTTCCTCATAAGGACTATAGACATTGTCCAAATCCATCAAACTTCGACAGACAATTCACCAGAGGTTATGATCTTGATATCTATGATCATAACTACAATCTCTTAAAATCAACATGGGCTCTTTCAAATTTTGCCTACTCTTACAGTGGTCTCGGTTTATTAAACTTATTCAATTGGAACTGTTGGTTTAACCCAGTCAAATTCCACGCTAAAATGAACTTCTACTTCAAATGTCCTAAGTCTGGTTACTTCTCTTTTAACACTGTTGTCGCTGAAAGTGCTGTTCTTGGTGTTGGTGCTCCACAAAATGGTTGTTGTGACTATAATCAAGATCAAGCTAACATTTACGGTTACACCAATAAGTACAACTGTTTTGCTAAATATCCAACATCCTTATATTTGGAAGAAGGATTAATTTACCCAATTGAAGTTATTTTCAACGCTGTTGGTAGATTAAACCAAAAATTTCAATTTAACTTATTAGATGCTTACGGAAACGACATGAATGCTCATTTCTACCGTCCACCAACTAAATACTGTCCAACTACCACCACTACTTTACCAAAAACCACTACCTCTACCACTCCAGCTCAAGTTACTACATCCACCACTCCAGCTCAAGTCACTACTACCACAACTACTCCAGCTGAAGTAACCACAACTTCTACAAGCTCCCTCTCTACCATCATCATCACTGATATGCCAACTCCAACTATCAGTGGTTACTACAACTCAACCGATGATGAACCATGTTTTGTTCTTGACTTACCAAAGGAATGGTCCGACTTCGAATTCGAAGAGCAAAAGGGTGACGGTTATGTCTGGAATAACGAATTTTACTTCTCGGCAGATGGTACCACCGTCCCAGCTGCTGATTACACCCTTTCCGCTGACCAATCCACTGTTTCTTTCACTTACCACTCTGTTTTCTCAACCCAAGCTGTTTTCACTGCATGTGGTTCCGTCACTCAAGCAACAGATCAATACCAAGCTGTCTACACTGTCAGTGCTAAATACGGTTCAATTGTTGTCAAGAGAGATGGTTCTGAAGAAACTGTTCTTGCTGAAACCACAACTACCGTCACTTTAACTCCAGTTGTTACCAACCCTTACTACACCAACTCTGTTGCAGCAGCCTCTACATCTACCGTCGTTGCTAAGAGAGATGATGATCCAGTTGTCCAGGTTATTAACGACAAGAAAGTCATCAAAATGAACCCAATTGTCGTCTTAGATCCAAACTTCAAGGAAGATAAGAGGGACACTGAACCAGAAGCCTTTGAAGGTGCTGCCTCTGCTTTAACTTTAAGCAAAGTTGCTGTAGCTTTAAGTTTTGGTGTTGCTTTATTATTATAAGTTCTCTGTTGATATAGTAGTGCTACATCTCAGCTTATATGTAAGAATGACATTTAAATCAATCTCCCTTCAACTTTCACCATTTCCATCAGTCCCATATTCCCTTTTACCTCCTTCATTACTCCATTTTTCTAATCTTTCTTTTTATCTTTACCTTCTTTTTTCTTTTAAATTTATTTGATTTGATGTTCTTGTCATCTCAATTTTATCGATACCAATTTCGGTTCAGCATCATTTTCAAACATCATTATTACTCTTATTATTATCCTGAGACAAAAATGCTAATAAACTATATTTTTATTTTAATTTTATCTCTAACTGTAGTAATTTGTAAAACTTTGGAGAGCATAAATGTTGCAATGATTATTAATTCCCCTTATATATTGACAGACTATCGTTAATTCTTTCATCTCCTTCTTGCCATTAATTAATATCGTTTTCTTGACAACTTGGGAACGACTTGTATTAAGAGGAACATGCATATTTAATATATTTGAAATACATCTGTTAGTATATATACCAAATAAGCAAGAAATAATAAAATGGTGTTTTGCCTTGTTTTAAGTTAAAATTTAATAAGTTAAAATTTAATAAGCGAAAAGAAGAAAAAATAAGTAGACATAAAAAATTGGTGCGAAGTCATTCTTATATACTATAAATCAGAATTTTTTACAAGAGCATTACTGTATAAACCATCAATAATATATAAGTTGATAACTAGACAATTGAAAACAGAACAAAATTCAATGGAATTGCTTTCATGTAAGCCTAATAATAATATGGCATTGCTGGTATCAGGAATAGTTCTCCGAAATTGCCACTGAGAATTTAAAGGGTTTCTACTCTTTGTCAATTGCGTAATATAAATTACGAGATTCAGTCCCCACATACTACACGGATGAGAATTTCCGATAGGCCGCCCTTTTCTTAGGAAAGGCGTGCCGAAAACATGTGCTGCTTGCGAAATGAGACACAGAGGATTATCTAGCTGATCCCCATTGTAAATTGCTCTATATACTTTACTGGTGAAGTGTGACAGCTGCCCATCCTCTACGAAGACTCTGATGACAAACCTAAGGTGAATAGAATGTGACTGTCACTTAAATTTGGATACCTTGTATATGTATCTGAAATGGATCCTGTATAAGTCTCCATACTTCAGTTGGTATCACGGTTGTGTCATTTAGTACGAACGAAACCCTAATGCTTCACTTGCTATTTTGGATGTCACATCCAGCAAACTTTCAATAAACAGCCTTAAAGTTATACTTTTATCTCTTCTGCAGCCTTAATTCTTGATTTAAAGGTATTATTTCGCGCTTTGTTAGAAGTCTGTTGAAAACTATGACATTCTGGAGGTAAACTGAGGCGCTCATTAGGTTTTTTTACGTTACGCATTCCATGCATATCCGCTAAATTTTCGGAATCGTTTACCTTGCACCCTCGCCATTGTTCTTAAACCCTTCTGTAGCCTTACTGACTGTGCGTCAGAATTGTTCCTGAAATAGCACATTCAGTCCACTTGACTTTACTGCAACAGAAGACACCTATAATCTTAAATAGTCTGGTTGAAAAGATTATTTGAAACTCGCCTTTCTCTAGATGAAATGCCCTCCGATCTTTATTATTTAATAAAAACAAAAGTTTGCCTAACTTGTTCCTTAAGTTTTGTTTTACAATTTCCACTACTTTGTTAAACTGCAGTCCCTGGCAGATAAATGATAATCGTTGATCTTTTTCAAATAGTAAAACGCAAAATTTATTTTTTTGTCTTCCTGGAATACATGGAAGGTAATTTTTTAATTTCCTCAAATTGGAATCCTGCCTCAACAAGATTTATTTTAGGAAAATCATTACATATTCGAGATTGTTGTACAATATTTCAATATCTACCTGATGCTTTTTGCTACTTCTTAGCTAAGTTCTAATTGTTTACTATGACAAGGCAATACACTTCTGGAATGTGCCCAAAATGTTTTTTTTTTGCTTTCCTTCCTTCGTTCATCTTCCCGTTATTAGCATGGAAAAATACGCCTTAAGTCTCAATCTATTTGATTATATTCATACATAGTTTTTCTATACTCCCCCTTACCTCAAATAGCTTTCTTTCCTAAAACTGTCTAATATATGTCGCCAGAATAATATAAAAGACTTTCATTTGCCAAGGTCTTGGTATCTTTTATTTTCGATTCTAAATTTGTTCATTCTTTACTATCATTCATTTATTAATCACTCATTAAATATAAGATAACACTCAATATGCTTAAATTGAACTTATATTTTATTTTCTCAATTTTGTTTGTCCAAGGTGCCTTTGCTACCAAATTCTTACCTTCTGATTTCAGTAACATTCAAATCGTTGATGAAGATATTGATTCCAGTATCTCAAAGAGAGGTGAAATCGAAGAAAAAAGAAACTTAGATTTACTTTGGTGGTTATTTCCAAAAAAAGTTTCTACATGTAAGCCATACACTCCTCCTCACCATGATTACAGACATTGTCCAAATCCAGACAATTTTGACAGACAATTTACCAGAGGTTATGATCTTGAACTTTATGACCATAACTACAAACTCTTAAAGTCAACATGGGCTCTTTCAAATTTCGTTTACTCTTACAATGGTCTCGGTTTATTAAACTTATTCAACTGGGGTTGTTGGTTTAATCCAGTCAAATTCCACGCTAGAATGCACTTCTACTTCAAATGTCCAAAATCCGGTTACTTCTACTTCAACACTGTTCTTGCCGAAAGTGCTGTTATTGGTATCGGTTCTCCAAATGATGGTTGTTGCTACTATAACCAAGATCAAGCTAGCATTTACGGTTATCAAAACAAATACAACTGTTTTGCTAAATATCCAACCGCTCTCTACTTAGAAGAAGGTTTGATTTACCCAGTTGAAGTTATTTTCAACGCTTTAGGTAAATTAAACCAAAAATTCGAGTTCCTTCTATTAGATGCAGCCGGAGCTGATATGAACTGTCACTTTTACCGTCCACCAACTAAATGGTGTCCAACTAAAAAGCCAACCTTCCCAAACGGTCCTACCACTACCCACACTACTCCAGCTCAAGTCACTACTACCACCACCACTACTCAAGCTCAAATCACTACTACTACCACCACCACTAATCCAAACCCACCTGTTACTTCTTCAACCCATTCTCCTACCACCATTATCCTCACTGATATGCCAACCCCAACTATCACCGGTTACTACGATTCTGCTAAACAAGAACCTTGTTTCGTCCTCGACTTACCAAAGGAATGGGTCGATTTCGAATTCGAAGAACAAAAGGAAAATGGTTGCCTCTGGAATAACGAATTTTACTTCACTGCCGATGGTACTACCGTCCCAGCTGC
>BCGP01000001.1:3713866-3821602 GCA_001599335.1 [Candida] boidinii | reverse complement strand
CTCCATCGCTAAGAGAGATGACGAGCCAGTTGTCCAGGTTGTTAACGACAAGAAAGTCATCAAAATGAACCCAATTGTCGTCTTAGATCCAAACTTCAAAGAAGATAAAAGAGACACTGAATCAGAAGCCTTTGAAGGTGCTGCCTCTGCTTTAACTTTAAGCAAAGTTGCTTTAGCTTTAAGTTTTGGTGTTGCTTTATTATTATAAGGTTTATAACATATAAATCATGTTCCCATCAACTTTCATCATCTTCATCAGTCCCATCCTCCCTCTATCTTCTTCATTAATCCATTTTTCAGTCTTTTTTTTTCCTTTTTTCTTTTTCCTTTTTCCTTTTTCCTTTTTTTTCCTTTGAATTCAACTTGATTTGATGTTCTTGTCATCTCAATTCCATTGATACCAATTTCGGTTCGTGATAATATAATTATCCTCATTTTCCAATTATCTTTTCTTATTATTATTTCCGAAACAAAATGCTAATAAACTATATCTTGATTTTAATTTTTTTTGAGACTGTAATAAATGTTTTTAATATTTAAAGAGTAAAAGATTACAAATTGCCTGACAATAACTGCATTCAATAGTTAATATGGTCATCATCAAATAGTGTGTATTTAGTTTCTTGATATCAAATTAGTCGTTTACATTTTGATGAAAATTATAATAATGATAAATGAGTTCATGTTTTAGTGCGATACAGATATAAATATAAAAATCGCTATCTAATGACCATGTTAGGGTGATAAGATGATATAAAAGACATTATATCATCAAATTATATTGAAAATTTACATTTTTAAGAATATTTAATATTTATGAGAAAGTATTAAGAAAACACAAAGCTTTGGGTTCTGGAAAAGATATGATAAATTAGAACTATTAAAAAAGATTAATTTTCTTGTGCAAAGGAGTGCGAGGTTATTAATTTTACTAAAAATCTGAGTTTCAAAAGGGCATCAATTTCTTGATACAACCTGAAAATTGCAACTCCAAATAAACACGATAATCGAAAACAGAATAAAAAAATGGTGGATCAACTTCGATATAATTATGCGATAATGATAGTAACAATATGAGAACTGCGGTATAGGCAGCAGTTTTCCGAAATGTTGACTGGATCTCGCCAGGGTCTTGATCTGAGATATTACGTAAGGGACAAATGGCTCTCCAAACCCAAACAGCAATGCTTCACGTGCAAAACTTCCAATATGCCGCCCGCAGGTTAGGAAAGGCGGACCGATTAAAGGTGGCACAAGGGAAATATTACTGAGATGGTAATCTAGCTGATCCTGATTGTGAACTTTTGTGAGTACACCTTACAACTAAGTGAAACAGATTGACATACTTTACCAATGATCTTTTCACAAAGCAAAATTGACTTGAATGTATCTTTGAATACAATATGGATATATAGTAGAAAACATAAGACTGTATATTTGCTGCTTAATTATGTCTCATTTTCTGTGATGTATAAAAATAACAGAACCCTAACACTTCATTTGATTTTCGGATCTGTCAAAGCTTTGTTTGTTATTAGTCAATTCACACTACTCTGGGCACAGCGGCTTTATTTCTAAGTCTAAAAGCTTCCTTGGTTTATTTCGTAATCAATTTTGTCTAAAGTTTGTTGAAATGTAAAACATTCTGGAAGTAAATTGAGGCGATGATGCCTTTGATTATTCTTCATGTCATGATCCTATGCGTATCTCTTAAAACTAAAAATACTTAACCTTGAACCCTTACTGTTGTTTTAGAAATCCCTTGCATAATTTTATTTTTAATACCCTTCACAGATTGTCGTCCAAAATTCAGTATCCTCTCCAAGCAATTTTTATTGTGGATTATAACATTAGTTGTTAAAAAGGATTTGTGTGCCAATGCCAATATACTCTATGTATGCCAATATACTCTATGTATGCCAATATCCTAAATAGTATACATTTAAGTCTTTTAGTTTTTAGATTTTTGTTTCCTGCTCCTATTCTACTAACTGTTGTTGGGGCTTTTTTACAATAACAATCCGATCTTCATTATGAAATAGTGAAAAGCAATAGCTCTCTAAGCATCACCTTAACTTAACATATGCGTGTTTTCTTTGCCACTATCAAAACAATGGAAACACTTGTAAAAAAGTAGTACTGTAAAGCCTTGTACCTAAGATAAAAACATTTAACTCTATTCTTCTGTTAGGTGTCAAAATTAAACCATCTGGTTTACACAACCAGAAAGCTGCCTCATTCGATGATGATTCTGACAGGGAAATCTTTGCAATTATATTATGTTCAAATATGGGACTAAAGTATGGAATCCATTTCCAGCCTGAATGGATCTGTTTGTAACTAAAACAAGTAAGTTTTATATGCAAAATGTAGTATTCCCTTTTCCTATTCTTTTTTTTCTTCATTCTGCTTGTATGCTTTTGAGTGGGGTTCAACCAATATTTTTTTTTCCTTCTCTTTTGCTAGGAGTTAGATATCTGGGGCTATTCTTTTGGAATGTGATCTATAATAATTAAATTGGTATATAAGTTAGAGATTTTCCAGTTTTAAAATATTTTATCTTTCCTTTTTAAATCTATTCATTCTATATTATCATTCACTTATTAATCATTCATTAAATAAAAGATAATCTTCAATATGCTTAAATTGAACTTATATTTTATTTTCTCCATCTTATTGCTCCAAGGTGTCTTTGCTACCAAATTCTTGCCAACTGATTTCAATAACATTCAAATTGTTGACGAAGACATTGACACCAGTATCTCAAAGAGAGATGAAATCATAGAAAAAAGAACTTTGAACTTACTCTGGTGGTTATTCCCAAAAAAGGTCTCTACCTGTAAAACATATACTGCTCCTCATTACGGCTACAATCATTGTCCAGCACCTTCAAATTTCAACAAACAATTCATTAGAGGTTATGATCTTGAAATCTATGACCACAACTACAAACTCTTAAAATCAACATGGGCTCTTTCAAATTTTTCCTATTCTTACAGTGGTCTCGGTTTATTAAACTTATTTAAATGGGGTTGTTGGTTTAACCCAGTCAAGTTTCACACTAGAATGCACTTCTACTTCAAATGTCCAAAATCTGGTTACTTCTACTTCAACACTGTTATTGGTGAAAGTGCTGTTATTGGTGTTGGTTCTCCAAATGATGGTTGTTGTTACTATAATCAAGATCAAGCAAAGATATACGGTTACAAGAATAAATACAACTGTTTTGCCAAATATCCAACCGCTCTCTACTTAGAAGAAGGTTTGATTTATCCAATTGAAGTTATTTTCAACGCTGTTGGTAAATTAAATCAAAAATTTGAATTTCTCTTATTGGATTCCAAAGGGTATGACATGAACAGTCACTTCTACCGTCCACCAACTAAATGGTGTCCAACTAAAACACCAACTTTCCCAGGAATGCCTGCTACCACTCCAGGTCCAGTCACCGTTACCACTACCACTACTGCTCCAAACCCACCTGTTACTTCTTCAACTCACAAATCCAGTACCATTATCATTACTGATATGCCAACTCCAACTGTCACTGGTTACTACGACTCCGCTAAACAAGAACCTTGTTTCGTCCTCGACTTACCAAAGGAATGGGTCGATTTCGAGTTTGAGGAGCAAAAGGGTGACGGTTACGTCTGGAATAACGAATTCTACTTCACTGCTGATGGTACTACCGTCCCAGCTGCCGATTACACCCTTTCTGCTGATCAATCTACTGTTTCTTTCACTTACCACTCTGTCTTCTCAACCCAAGCTGCTTTCACCGCCTGTGGTTCCGTTACCGAAGCAACTAGTTCCTACTCCGCCGTCTACACTGTCAGTGCTAAGTACGGTTCAATCGTTCTTAAGAGAGATGGTTCTGAAGAAACCGTTCTTGCTGAAACCACAACCACCGTCACTTTAACYCCAGTTGTTACCGACACTAACTACATCAGCTCTGTTTCTGCCGCCGCTGCCGCCGCCACCTCCATCGCTAAGAGAGATGACGAGCCAGTTGTCCAGGTTGTTAACGACAAGAAAGTCATCAAAATGAACCCAATTGTCGTCTTAGATCCAAACTACAAAGAAGATAAGAGAGAAGCTGAACCAGAAGCCTTTGAAGGTGCTGCCTCTGCTTTAACTTTAAGTAAGCTCGTCTTAGCTTCAAGTTTTGGTATTGCTTTATTATTATAATCACTATAAATGTACACCATATAGATCATGTTCCTTACCTTTCCTCATTTCCATAAATCCAATCCTCCCTTTATCTCCTTCATTACTCTATCTTTTAGTTTTTTTTTTTCCTTTTTTTATTTTGTATTTACTTGATTTGATGCTCTTGTCATTTCAACTCCATCTACACCAATTTCGGGTACCGGCAATTCACTAATTTTTATTTTCATTATCAACAATTTGTTTTTAATTCTATATCAGAAACGAAAATGCTATTAAACTATATTTTTATTTTAAGCTTTATTATATTCTATCGTAAATAATAGGGAATCATTTTACCTCTACAAGTTAATAGTTGGTAGACCCTTCGTTCTCCGCCCTCATCAGAACCTAAGACTAATTTTATGTTTCTAATAGTTTTTTGCTCAAAAACTGCCTAAAATTCCAAGGAGTATTCTAAGATGAAAATATTATGTCGGGACTAAATATCTAGAGCGAGTTTTGGGTAAAGCAACCACGGCCCAGAGTTAGAGTGGGTTGAAATATCTAATATATATTTCGAGAAAAGATACAGAAAAGAAAATTATGATTATTGTACTGTTACTTAATCAGTGCATTCTTCTTAACTTTAAAGCATCATCTTAACCTTAAAACACCATCTTACTCTTATACATAATTTTGAAGTAACACCATAGGAACCCGAAAATTCCTTATATCTCTATAGTTAAAATGAGGGCTGCATGCAACATATTTGAATTGATCATCATGCAAGTTTGTACTGTCACCTCTAGTAGATTAAGAATTCTAATGCTGTATTTGCAATTTTCGGAGCACTCTGACCTTCTTTTAATAATTACACATCGATATTGAGTATTTTCTGTATCATACTGTAGCCTTAGTTAAAATAACGAAAACTGTATTCGACAATAGGTAAAAAGCAAGACATTCTCGAGGTGACGTGAGGCGATGTCTTCTGTCACCCTCTACGCTATGTGCATCCAGCGTATCTCTGCATCCAGCGTATCTCTGCATTAAACCCAAAAAATCTCCAACCTTGCACCCTCGGTATTGTCCTGGGAACCCCTTGCATAACTTGGACCGATTTGCAGCGCTTCACAAATTGTTCCTGGGATCTTGTTTCCAGTATCTCTTTTTGTGACGTATAACATCCCGGTGTACTAATATCAAGAGTGGTGTGCACAGAATGCATTATTACATGTTTTGAGGTTGGTATCTCCAGAGTATATATTATTCACTTTGGGAACTTGCTTCACTTTAACTAAAATGGGATCCTAAATATACCAAACGAGGAGCTAATTTTTCTACCTTCAACCTGTAAATTCTCATTTCTATCTTCTTCAGTACTGAGATAAAATTTATTAAATAAAAATTCATGCATGCATGCAAAGAAAGATTGACAGATGTTTTTTTGATTAGTTACCATTATTTTCTTCAGATAATCAAGACCAAATAGTTAAGCTATCGCAATTGAAGGTTGCTTCACCCTTTTCTAGAAACAGGACAACATGGCAGTCTTTCAGTTTCTTTCATTGCTGATCAGCAATCTTACTACGGTTGTCAATCACAACAGTAACAAAAAGTAAGCATTCTCCGTAATGGAATGTATACGGAACTTTCTTCCTTCTTGATCCTTCGCTCGTTAACGTATTCTCCTTGTCCTTAATATTGTTCGTGTTGTTTCTTGAAGGGGTAAGAAAAGAAAAAAAGATCATCTAACTTTTTTTTTTCTGTGTTTATTTTTATCATTTCTAAAGGGGAGTTTTTTTCAGTATGTTCAGTATTCTTTTACTTTTAATTGAATTAAAACCATATATAATAGTCGTAATTCCTAAGTTTTAAAATGCTATTTTGTCAAATTCTAATTTATCTATTTAATATCAACAGATATTTAATTATTAATCATTCATTAAATAGGAAATAATCTTCAATATGCTTAAATTGAACTTATATTTTATTTTCTCCATCTTATTGGTCCAAGGTGCCTTTGCTACCGAGTCCTTGCCATCTGATTTTAAGGACATTCAGATTGCTGATGAAAACATTGACACCAGTATTCATAAAAGAGAGGAACAAATCGAAGAAAAGAGAAATTTAAGCCCAACAGTTGTAACCAGTTATCCTGTCATTCTTACTAGTTCTCAAGCTGCCTGTCCAGCAACACCAACTAAATTTGACAAGCTTTTTGACAGTGGTTACAATTTTGACATTTATGATGAAAGCAGCAACCTTTTAAAGGCTACCTACAGTTACAATTACTTCTCTTACTACTATAGCGGTCTTGCTACCAAAACAACACACAAATGGGGTATTGATTTTAATCCAGTCAAATTCCACGCTAAATTGTCTTTTTTCTTCAAACCTCCAAAAACAGGTTTCTTCTCCTTCAATACCATTTTCTCGGATAACTTTGTTATTGGTATAGGTGCTGCTAAGGACAATTGTTGTCACTATGTTAAAGAAGATGCTAAGATTTACGGTCACGACAATCCAAATGATATTAGTCTTTTATATCCTACTGTTGTTTACTTAGAAAAAGATACTATCTATCCATTTGAAGTCACATTCAATGCACTAGGCACATTAACTCAAAAACTTGAATTTAAGATTAAAGATGCTGGTGATGGTGATATGGGTTGCTACATGTATCGTTTGAAACAAGAATGGTGTGGTCCAACTCCTTCAACTTTACCATCAACTACTAGTGAAAAAGTTCCAGTTACATCTTCTTCTAGTACCATCGTCATCACTAATATGCCATCTCCAACTGTCTCCGGTTACTACGACACAGCTAAAGAAGAGCCATGTTTTGTCCTCGACTTACCAAAGGAATGGGTCGATTTCCAACTTGAAGAACAAAAGGGTAACGGTTATGTCTGGAATGATGAATTCTACTTCACTGCTGATGGTACCACCGTCCCATCTGCTGATTACACCCTTTCTGCTGACCAATCCACTGTTTTATTCGCTTATAGCTCTGTTTTCTCAACTCAAGCTGCTTTCACTGCATGTGGTTCTGTTACCGAGAGAACCAACGTCTACAACGCGGTCTACACTGTCGTTGGTAAGTACGGTTCTGTTGTTGTTAAGAGAGATGGCTCTGAAGAAACTGTTCTTGCTGATACCACAACCACTGTCACCTTAACTCCAGTTGTTACCGATACCAAATACATTGAATCTATTGCCGCTTCTGAGGCATCAGCTACTTCTGTCGCTAAAAGAGATGATGCACCAGTTGTTGAAATCATTAACAATAAAAAAGTCATCAAAATGAACCCAGTTGTCGTCTTAGATCCAAACTACAAAGAAGATAAGAGAGAAGCTGAACCAGAAGCCTTTGAAGGTGCTGCCTCTGCGTTAACTTTAAGTAAACTAGTCTTAGCTTCAAGTTTTGGTATTGCTTTATTATTATAATCACTATAACTATAAATTCTACCATATAGATCATGTTCCTTACCTTTCTTCATTTCCATCAGTCCCATCCTCCCTTTACTTTCCTCATTTTACCGTTCTTTTCTTTTTTCTTTTCTGAAGAACTTTACTGTTCGTTTAATTTACTTTATTTGATATTCATGCTATTTGAATTTCATCCACACCAATTTCGGGTACCAATAATTTACTTTTCTTTGTTTTTATTATTTACAATCTTTTTTTAATTCTATATCTGAAACGAAAATGCTAATAAACTATATTTTTTTATTTCAAGCTTTATCTTTTGTTATAAAATGTTTGTTTTTGTATTTGTAGTCGATTGTTTCAACCAATTAAACTTTAAGACTGTTAATTATCTATTAGATTTTGTATCATATAAGTCATAAAATGAACTATAAGTACCTAGCTGTGGGACTAATACTTCTCGCTAGAGCCTCAATATAAGGGCAACACTCCAGATGTCTTAAATGTCACGTGACCCAAACATGCTTTTAGTTGCTGAGATTACATAACCATGACTGAAATAGTCTGTCAAACTCTAACATATAGTGTGAGGTATTTGCCAGGTCGCTATTAGTGGGCCGGCAGCGGAGCACAGCGGGGTAGGGATGGAAACGGGGGGCCAGAAAAGGCTGTAAAGTGAGCCAAGTGAAGCGGGTAGTGCGTATCCCAAACAGGGCAAGCGAGTTAAAATTTTGACTTGAAGCCGTGCAGAGAGAAACACTTAAATCCAGAGACAGATGGTTACGTACTCTCAGTTTTCTTAACTGAGAATTTTTTTTCGCTGTGTGAAATTTTGGAGGAAAAATATCTTGCGAAAGGCGAGCGACTGAGTAAATCAGTTTATGAGTCCAACAGTAAATCACCAAATGAAACAATTGCAAGAGTAAGTGTAAGTGTAAGTGTGTAACGAACGATATAGGATGTTGTTGCTGTCTGTCTATGGGTATGTATCGTTAGAGTTAAGCATAGAGAGAAACTATTTGGAGTAATGGGAATGGAATTCCTCAGCTATTATGGTGCAAATTGCTTCAGGGAGCTAATTCGTTGCTGATTTCGTCAGAATATGGAATGTGACACTATTTTGAGTACAGATCGGTCGAAAGAGTTTTTGAATTTGCGATGAGATGTATCTTTATATGATCTGTTGTTCAATGATTTAAAAAAAGAAGGGGAACTTAGAGTTAGCTTTGTTTCAAGTTGATAAATAACTTATCTAAATTCATACTTTAACTATATCAATTATATACAACACAATGCCACCAAAGAAGCAAGTTGAAGAAAAGAAAATCTTATTAGGTAGACCAGGTAATAATCTTAAATCTGGTATTGTTGGTTTAGCCAATGTTGGTAAATCAACTTTTTTCCAAGCCATTACCAGATGTCCATTAGGTAACCCAGCAAATTATCCATTTGCTACTATTGAACCTGAAGAAGCCAGAGTTTTAGTTCCATCTCCAAGATTAGAGAAATTATATGATATGTACAAACCACCAAAGAAAGTTCCAGCTTATATTACCATTTATGATATTGCTGGTTTAACCAAAGGTGCTTCTAAAGGTGAAGGTTTAGGTAATGCGTTTTTAGCCAATATTAGAGCTGTTGATGCCATTTATCAAGTTGTTAGATGTTTTGATGATGCTGATATTATTCATATTGAAGGTGATGTTAATCCAGTTAGAGATTTAGAAATTATTTCTAATGAATTAAGATTAAAAGATATTGAATTTGCTCAAAAACATTTAGAAGGTGTTGATAAAATCGTTAAAAGAGGTGGTCAATCTTTAGAAGTTAAACAAAAGAAAGAAGAAGCTATTTTAGTTCAAAAAATTATTGATTTATTAGAAGATGGTCAAAGAGTTGCCAATCAATCTTGGACTCCAAAAGAAGTTGAAGTTATTAACTCAATGTATTTATTAACAGCTAAACAAACTATTTATCTTATTAATTTATCAGAAAGAGATTTCATTAGAAAGAAGAATAAGCATTTATTAGCCATTAAAGAATGGGTTGATAAATATTCTCCAGGTGATGTTGTTATTCCATTATCTGTTTCATTTGAAGAAAAATTATCACATATGGAAACTGATGAAGAAAGAGAAGAAGAAGAAAAAAGATTAGGTATTCAATCTGTTTTACCAAAAATTATTTTAACCATGAGAAAGAAATTAGATTTAATTTCATTCTTTACCGCTGGTGAAAAAGATGAAGTTAGAGAATGGACTATTAGAGAAGGTACTAAAGCTCCACAAGCTGCTGGTGTTATTCATACTGATTTAATGAAAACATTTATTTTAGCTAATGTTATGAAATACGATGATATTGTTGAATTAGGTTCTGAAGTTAATGTTAAATCTGCTGGTAAATTATTACAAAAGGGTAAAGATTACGTTGTTGAAGATGGTGATGTTATTTATTTCAGAGCTGGTGCCGGTAAGAATTAGAATCGGATGAAGAATTAATTTAATATTTAATAATAATAAATATATATATATAAATATATACTTTTTCCAATTTCTTTTTTTATTTCTTGTGCTTGTATGATTTTTTTCTAAATTTATCCCCTTCCCCCTTCCTTTCATTTTCCTTTCGTTCTATTTCTTCATTTAATATTTTAATATCTAACGAAGTAAAATAAATATACATTTTTGACTAGTAACACAATTAAACAATTAGTAACACCAGATAGTTGATAATATAACGGAAGTAAATTTAAGTAATAAAAATTACCTTCCGTACACCGCGGGCTCTGAAAATTAGATTTTAAAGTGGGAGCACTAATTGTATTGTATTGCAATTCGCACAATAACGCTGGAGTTTGAGTAGGAACGGCGTGATTTTCCAGGACTGCACCTGAGAGAGAAGGAAGGAGTTTGGTTTGTGGCCCGTTGGGTGAGTGTATCTATAGATGATTACTAAGACAGTGATAGAGTAGTGTCAAATCAAGAGACAAGAGGCAAGAGGCAAGAGGAATGGATGAAGTCACAATAGTTAGTGGTGATGGGAGGACAGGAACCAGGTGGATGGAAAGGTTAGTGATTTAAAAAAACATGTTCGAAAGAATTTGAGTTACTGATACAAGTAATCTCTAATGATATTAGGTTAGTTTGCACAAGATACCAATCACAAATGTATAAATTAAATCCATTAAGAGTTAGTTCTTTGAGAACTATGAACTCTTTAAGATTAAACTCATTAAGAGTTAATTCTCCAGCTAATATTTCATCAGTTTTATCACAAAAAAGATGTTTATCATCATCAATAATCAGATTAAATGAATTGAAAAAGACAGATACAGAATCTGAGAAATCATCAGCTACAGAACAAGCTAAAAAATATTCAAGAAAACCATTATCTAGATTACCAATTGGTGGTAGTGAAGATTATGCTAATCAAAAGATTCAAAAGAATCCAATTGAATTTTTAACATGGAAAGGTGTTGTTATATTTCTTTTCGTTGCTGGTGGTTTAACATATGTCTTCAAGAATGAAAAGGAAAAATTAGCTTTAAGAAGAGAAGCTGAAAGTAATAGAGGTGTTGGTAAACCATTAATTGGTGGTCCATTTAATCTTATTGATACTAAGAGTGAACCATTTACGGATAAGAATTTATTAGGTAAATTTTCATTAGTTTATTTTGGTTTTACACATTGTCCTGATATTTGTCCTGATGAATTAGATAAATTAGGATTAATTTTAGATGGATTATCTAAGGATAATATTGAAATTCAACCAATTTTTATTACATGTGATCCAGCAAGAGATTCACCTGAAGTTATTGAAGAATATTTAAAGGATTTCCATGAAAAAATTATTGGTTTAACAGGTGAATATGATGCTATTAAACAATGTTGTAAAAATTATAGAGTTTATTTTTCAACTCCAAGAAATGTTAAACCAGGTCAAGATTATTTAGTTGATCATTCTATTTTCTTTTACTTAATGGATCCAGAAGGTAAATTTATTGATGTTCTTGGTAGACAATACGATGCTGAACAAGCTATTGATAGAGTTAAATCTCATGTTAAAATTTGGGAACCAGAAGCTGAAAGAGAAAAGGATAAGAGTGGTTGGTTTGGTTTTTTGTATAAATAAGATAAATAATGAATTTAATGAATTTAATTTTATGAATTAAATGGTTTTTTTTAGTCTCTCAGTCTCATGTTTATATATCCCTGTTTGATATCGTTTATATGTTTATATTTATAACTCTTCCCATTTTTTTTTTCTTTCTTGTTCTTTGTCTTTTCAGCTTTACTACATGTATATATTTATTTTACTTATTTTAAAAACTCATAAATTATCTTAAAATATCACATTAATATTTGAATAATCATGTGTAGAAATAGTTTGGATGAGTCCAGTTTGGCCCAACTTGTCTTTTTTTGAGCCAATTTGCTTGCTCTATTTTTGAAATTCATAGGAAACAACGTTCAGCTTGGGCGGTCCCCTATCACCAAGACAATTACAAGTAGTTCCTAAATACAGACACCTCTCCGAGTCAGACGAATTGAATCAAATGTAGAACCAACCACCAGAGCCAAAGCTGACTTTCAAAGGAACAGAGAGCGACTTCAACATCGGAACGGGTATCAGATAAGATCAGCCACGCTCGGTGATTGTCCGCGGCTAGCTTCCGCCGTGGGCGCCGTTGTTCTGTTGTTCTGTTGTGCAGTTGTGACGCCGTATATACTGTGGCTGCCGTGGCTGCCCTTGCTACCGTGGCACCAGTTGAGGCCAGGTGAGCACACGCGTAGTACGCACGCGGTAACCGCGTCTGCTTTTTCACCCACAGCCCGTGTGGCTGCCCGTATTCCGTACTAGCATCCCGGCACACTTCTGCTGACTGACGGCCGTCTGGCTTGGAGTCTGGCTTTCAGAGTGGGCCGCATGCCACAATATGCACCAAACAATGGAGGAATTTCTCATTTTCCCTTTTTGGAACTGGCTAATTTCCATGGCATTTGTTATTTTTCGTTTGTTTTCTTTTCTTGAGCTCAAGTTGTATTCTTGTCGTTGTTGCTTGTTCTGTTGTTTTACCCTCCTTGTTTGTTGTATTCTGTGTTTGCCTCTTCTCCCGTTGTATCATCTTTCGCTTCTTCTACAACTGCTTTCCCGAAATCACGTCACCACCGGTTCATTCGCTACAGTTACGCATACTCTCATCCAAACACGATTCCCATTCTGATCTTGCATCTGATCTGGTTTCCCGTCTTTCTGTCTCTATCTATATGGTGTCTTTCAGTTGATCTGCACGTCGTGATTATTGGTTGAACATCGCTTGTTGCCAAGTGATAATCACTTCTTTGATGGTCAATATATCAGTATATTTATTAAAAACTAAAATCTTGTAAATAACAATTTAAACGAAAATCACCGACACAAAAGAATTCAAGTATTAAAAGAAGTCTGAAGAATATTAATTAATGCAAATATAATATAATATACGCATATAAAATACATTATTATTGCAAAAAATTATAATAAGACAAAAATAATATAATGGTGTTGTATAAGCGTAAACCAGTGGAATTTTCTTTACCTCCAAAATTACCTTCAAATGTTAATATAGATTCAATTGAAGTTTGGTTAATTAAAGAAACCGGTGAATTTTTTTTAAATTATGATGATTATTTATCAAGATTAGATTATTATAATACTAGAAAATTTGTATGTGAATATACAGGTAATTCAAATAATACATTTTTTGAAGCTTTAAAAGAAGAAAATCAAGAATTGAAAAATGTTGAAAAACATTTTAGTGATGCTTTAAAAGAACCAATTTTAAGATTTGTTAATTTTTCAACTATTCCAAGATTAGATTCATTAGTTGATGAAGTTTACGCTAAATTTAAAAATGATTTTTTCCCAGGTGATATAGTGACTCTAAAATTAACTGAAAATAATGAAAAAGTTAAAGGTTTAGTTAGAGAAAAGGCAAGATTTAATTCAATAAAATTACCAACTGGTGAAACAAGAGAAGGTTATTGTTCTTATAGAGTATTCTTATTAGAAAATGAAGTTGAAATTACTTGTAATGAAACTCAATTATCAAGAGATAGATCAACTTTTACAAAACATTATGTTAAAACTTTTTTAAAATTATCATTAATGAGAATTTCAAATAAAAATGGTGCCCCATGGATAGTTAAACCTGAATTTACTGAAAAATATAGATTACAAAAAGAATATCCAAAAGATTTAAAACATTTTGAAATTGAATATAAAAAGAAAAAATTATCAAAATTAAAATTTTTACAAAGTAAAATCAATTATAAAAATAAAAAATTAATTGGTGGTTCTGATTCAAATACAAATAACAATAATAATAAATCTGATTCAAATTTAAAAACTGAAACACCACAATTCCCAAATATTTTTGAATCAATGAAAGAAACTCCACCAATGAACTCAACTAATCAAGCTGAAGAGAGTTTGAAGATCTTAAACGATTGGAGATCAAGTTGGGTTGAATTATTGAAAAAATGTAACGTTTTCATTGAAGAAAATAATCAAGTTGATGAATTAACAAAATCAAAAGTTTATAAATTGTTTAGTTACTTAAATATTAAAATATTAGACCATTTCGATCCAACTTTGGTAAATATCTTAATTTCAACAAAACCATTCTCAACAAAGGCAAAATATGAACCAACTGATTACTTCTCATTTGTAAATAAATATAATATTAAAGTATGGCATTATGAAAAAGTTATTAGATTCTTTAAATCAATTGGTATAACTTTAAGAAAAATTCATCAAGAAGAAAGAAAATTTGAAGCATTAAGTATTGCTAATAGTCATAATGGAAATGCTAATTTACAATCAATGGCAAATTCAAATTCAAACTCAATGATGTCAATGAATGAAAATATGATGAATAATTATAGACCTATATTACCAAATGATCCTAATTTACCTAATTACATGTTTACAAATAGTGCAATCAAAAATGAAAATTTTGATTATAGCTCAAATCCAGAATTATTATCACGTTCATCATCTGGTATGTTCGACAATAGAAGTTTGACTCCTCAGCCACAACAGTATTACCAACATTTACAATTACAACAACAACAGCAACAACAACAATTTCAACAAATGCAAGCACACCAGCAGTACCAACAGCAGTACCAGCAACAACAGCAACTACAGCAAGGACAACACACAAACCAATCACAATCTCAAAATATTAAGAAAGGTCCAATTGAGGATCTTACTTTATCTTTCCAAATATCAACTTTAAAACCATCATTTAAGAGAATCGATGAAGTTAAAGATATTTCTTTGTTATTAGAAGTTTGGACTTTTTTAAATATTTATTCAAAGGCATTATTTATAGATAATTTTACATTTGATGATTTTGTAACTGCTTTAAGTTGGAACGATGATGAAGTATTTTGTCAATTATTAAATGAAATATTTTGTTGTTTAATTAAATCATATATGGATGATGCTGGTAATCTTTTAGTCACTTTACCATCTGCATTAAATGGTGAAGATGATAATGAAAATGATGAAGACGAAAATGATGATGAGGAAGAAGAAGATGATGAACAAGAAGACGAGGATGAGGAAGCTGGAAACGAAAGTAATGAAGAACAAGGCGATAAACCTTCAAAATCATCTAAATCTAAGAAATCAAGGAACTCAAAAGTCATCAATATCGATGAAGAAGAAGAAGGTGAAGCCGATGATGAAGATGAAGATGAAAAAGAAGTTGTTGATATCGAAGATGAAAATGATGAAAATGACGAAAATGAATCAGAAGTTGAAGAAATTTCACATAATGCATATTCATTATTAGATTATAAAAAACTTAACTGGAAAGAAAGATTAAAGAGAAGAAATTTTAAAGATGGTGGATGGCAAATTATCTTAATTGGTATATTTTCATCTATTGAATATATCTCAAATTACAAAAAGACTATTGAAGAAGTTTATAATTGTTTAGCGCCAGGTGATTATTATCCAACTTTATCAACAGTTGAATCCAATTTCATTAATGAAATGAGTATTGATTTAAGATTATCATGTTTAGGTATATTGATGAATTTATTACTTAATGGTTCAATAATTAGAAATTTTATTGATAAATCATTTGAAGATTCTGCAAATATAAAACGTGAACGTAATGAAGTTATAAAAGATTTGAAAACTTTCAATGAAGATGCAAGTAATATTCATAAATCAATTGTTGAATTCATGAAACCAATGGATTTAAGTGTATTCAGAGCGCAAATTGAAAAAGAAGAAAAAGAAGAAAAAGAAAATTCAAAAACTACTCCAAATTCATCTAGTCATTCCTCCAATGGTGGTAGAAGAAATGCTATTCCTTCTGAACCTACAAAATTAGAAAAAGCTGTTGCTGGTGGTAACCCAGAATTTTTAAAATTACTCAAATCAAGATCTGAAAAATTGAGTAAAGTTGATGAATTGAAACTTAATAAGAAAACATTAGAAAATCAATTAGATGAATTAGATTGTCAACGTGTTAAATATATTGGTCGTGATAAATTCTATAATAGATACTGGTGGTTTGAAAGTACTGGTTTACCAAATTTAGTCCCACTTAATAAGAGTATTAACGATGATAGCGATAACGAAAACGAAGGTAATGGCAATAACGAAAAAGATTCTGATGAAAATAGAGACGTTAACGATGAAGAAGATTTATTGAATGATACTTATTTCATGAGTCGTCTTTGGATCCAAGGTCCAGGTGATGAGGATCGTAAAGTTTTCCTTGATCTCAGTAATGAAGATTTAGACAAATGGAATGAGTTTAAGGGTGCAACTACTAAAGAATCTGATAAAAAATCTGATAATGAAGATAAGAATGACGAAGAAGAAGAAAAAAATGAAGAAGATGAAGAAGATGTCAAGATAATTTCATCGAAGAAAACTTCTAACGGTAAGAGTCAAAAGGAAAAAGTTATTGAAATCAAAGACGACGAAGATCAAGATGAAAAAGAAAAAGAGAATAGCACTGAAGAAGGTAAAGAGGACACCGATGTTTCCCTTGAAAATGCATTTGTTAAAGCTACAGGAGACATTTTCAAGTTAGATTTTAGTTCAGAGGATGGTACTGTTAAGGACATTGAAACAGATACCATACTTGTTGATAAATTTGGTGCTGTTATAGATAAAAATTTCAAACCTATTGAAAAGAAATTATTGGAAGAGAAGTCAAATATCTTGTTAGATTCTCATGATTGGGGTTATATAGATACTAAAGAAGAATTAGAGAATTTGATAACTTCATTAAGTGACGTTGGTGAAAGAGAAAAATCTTTAAAGAAAGAGCTTTTATCATTAAAGGGACAAATAAAGTTTAGTTTTGTTTCAAGACAAAAATCTTTAGGTATTGGTATTAAATCAGATGATGAAATCAAATTAGAGAAAGTAGTCAATGAAACTGTTATTAGCGAAAGTGAAGATTCATCTGTTGAAGATGAAAATGTTGATGATTTGAATGATATTGTTATTATTTCCGATGAAGAAGAAGAAGAATCAAGACCAAGAACCAGAAGAACACAAGCTGTTTTCAATAAGAAGAAAAGATTAGTTGAAGAAGAAAATGAAAGAAGAGCCGCCAAGAGGGCCAAGAGGGCAACTAAACCTGCTCAAAGAATTGCTAAAAGAGAGGCAAAGAAGAAGAAGCAAAGAGAGCATGCTGAAAAGATAAGATTGATTGAGGATTCAAAGAAGGAGTTAGAACTATTACGTAGTTCGAAGACTATTTCTTCATGTTCTGGATGGGTTAATTCTTTAGCAATTAATGAATTTGGTGCATCTCATTATGAAGGTCGTCCTCAACCTGTTAAAAAGGCAAACAGTAAAAAGAAGAAAGGTCGTCGTTAAATTAACTTTGAACGACCAAATGTCACGAATTTTAATTACCTTGACCTAAAATTATAAACTCATTTTCAATTCTGTATATACCCGCTGTCGTTAGCGTTATCACAATACTAAAATCGTTCGAGTTCCCAAACTTTTATTACAATCATCTATTAATTTTTTATTTATTTACTGTTAGCTTATTTTATATATTTATATACATTTGTACTTATTTATTTATTATTTTATTATTTTATTTTTTTATCTTTTTATTTCACCTATTTATGTGTTATTTACTCTTTCTGTTTATTTACTGTTTTATTACCGATTCTCCAATATACTGTACTTTATATTAAGAAAGCACGAGTCTTAGTAAGCAGCCGCTGTATTTGACGGCCCATCCACGTATACTCTGGTCGGCAATCCCGCGTACGCCTTCCAGAAGCCGCCACGGCGCCAGCCGCACCTTACGGCCCGCAAGATCCGCTAATCGCAGCCCAGCGAATTCCAATCCAGCGACTCCCGCAGCAGCAAAAGCGAGCATCCGCTCTCTTACATAATAAAATAACATAGTAACAATAACATAATGAACATAATCGCATAATAATAACATAAGCAGTCTCCGAGTTTGAAAAACTGTTTCTCTGTAAAGCAGTTGAAGCGTTTTGAAGCAATTGAAACGTTTTGTAAGGAGGATATGGGGTTTGGATCTGGCCATAAACATGTATATCTATGTGTATTCATATATATAAATACCTTTAAAGTGTTTTTGATTCTGCTAGTACATTCTGTTGAGACAGAATATACATACAGACTGTTTGCATACCGTACTTCAGAGTATCAACACATAGTTTAATTTCACAATGTTAAGCAGAAGTATAATAGCCAGAAGATCTGTTGCAAGCACCAGAGTCATCTCCAGAGCCACTGTCAGATTCAACTCAAATAAAACTGTAGCACAAGAATTAGAATCATCTAGTAAGTCTCCAAAGGATTTAGCTTCATCTTCTACTTTACCACATATCCCAGGTGCTACTCCAAATAAAGATATTGATCCAAAATCCAAAATCGAAACTCCAATTTTAGAAAAAGAACGTTTTGAATTACCAAAATGGCAAAAAGCTGTTGGTGAATCTTTTATTTCCATATTTGGTGTTGATATGGATAAAGTCAGATCAGGTTCAGTTGGTGGTTCCAAATATTATTACATGTGTAAAGATCAATCTTTACAATTTAAAAATGAAGATCTTTCAGAAACAGCAAAGTTTTGGTATGAAACTTTAGCATTACCAAGATCTTTCTCTCAATGGTTTCAAATAACGTCATTACATATTTGGTTATTATTTGTTAGAATGAGAGCTATGCCATTCAAATACGGTAAATCATATCAACAAAAATTAGTCGATAGATTCTTTAAAGATATGGAATTAAGATTGAGTGAAGAAATGAATGTCTTATCTGGTAGAATTACAGACTCATACTTGAAAGATTTCCACTCACAATTAATGGGTATCGTCTTATCTTACGATGAAGCTTTAGCTTCAAATGATGCCGTCTTAGCTGCTGCTTTATGGAGAAATATATTTAACGGTGATAAAAACGTTGATTTAGTCAAATTAGAAGCCTTAGTCAGATACGTCAGAATGCAATTATACGTCTTAAGTAAGACTTCCGATAGAGCTTTTGGTTTTGGTGATTTTGTCTTTGTTAATCCCAACGAAACCGTTGCTCCATTAACAAAAGAAGAAGAAGAACAACTCAAAAAAGTTGCAAAACAAATCTATGAACCAGAAGGTGTTAAAGTTATTCCAAGTAAAAGATCCAACTTATCTATAGATGAGTAAATGCCATTCAATTTCTCATTTGAGTACTTTATGGAACCTTAACTGTTTTATATGATCAAATATATGCTAAGGTTTCTAATGCTTACACCGAATTAACCACACACTTTATTATTTTTCTTATCCACTGTTTTATTTATTTATTTACCTTCCTCTGTCTTTGTTTTGTTTTCTTTCTTTCTTTCTTTCTTTCTTTGTTTCTATCTATGCTATATATTCTATATATTTATTCTTGTATATTCTAAAAATCTTATTAAAATTTTTATATTAGGCATTTTTTTGTAAGTAGTAATTTATGGGTGCACGGGTGTACACACACTCTGTTTATTTATTTTCACATGAAGAGCATTTTTGAAAGATCGCTGTTCTGGATGAATTCTGTTGTTTCCGTTTGATTTCTAAAAAGTTCTCCCTTTCATGGAAAGATGTTAACAGGATTAAAATTATAGAAATTTAAAAGCAGTCCAAGAGCCATATAAGTATTAGAAAATAAAAAAAATTAGAAGTTTAGAGAGTGGCGGTTTAAAGATTCATAATACAAACAGCGAAATCTAGAAACAACAGAAAATGAAACTGACTCCAACGCTGATTCTTGATGCTCCTACTTATATGAACCCTGTAGGGGAAAGAACGCTTTCACTGCGATCTCTTGAAATACAGGTAATTGAAAACCTTGGTGTAACAAATGATATGTTTGAAGTCATAGATTTAACGGACAATGAAATAAGAATTTTAAATGGTTTACCAAGTTTAGTGAAACTCAAAACTTTACTACTTGGTAGAAATTCAATTCAAATTATGCAATTAAATCACACACACAATATTAACAACAACAACAATAATAATAATAACAGCCATACACTCACAAATTTGAAAACACTGTCACTAATAGAAAACAATTTGAAGAATTTACATGATTTAATAGGTTTAAGAAATTTTAAAAATTTAGAAAATTTATATTTGAATCATAATCCAGTAACAAATCTTAAAAATTATAGATTATTTGTAATTTGGTTATTACCAAATTTAAAAATATTAGATTTTAATAAAATTAAAGAAAAAGAACGTAATTTATCAAGTGAATATTTTGGTAAAAATTTTGAAAATAAATCTGATTTAGCTGAAAAGATATTGAACTCATCTTCAAATGAAATAACACTAGAATTATTAAATTCAATAAATAACGATATTAATTCAAATACTTTAATTGAAAAAGATGATTTGAAATTAAATAAAAAAATCAATAGATTATCCGAAGAAGAAAAATTAAGCTTACAACAACAATTAGAAAATGCAACTACTTTAGATGAAATTGAAAGATTAGAAAATCTTATCAAAAATGATGGGAATTAAAAATTCCAGTAATAATAAATCTACTGGTATCCCATTTCCCATTTCCCATTTCCCATTTCTCATTAATTAATTATTTAAATATGTCTGTATAATAAATGTATATTATAACCTTTTAAAAATAATAATAATCATAATAATATAATTATATTATTCCTATAGAAATATCTTATAATGTTTACAAATTTTTATTAAATTATTAAACTATTAAATCTTATATATATATCTATAAATACACCTCTAGGGTGCAAAAAAATGCTTTTTTTTCTTTTTTTTGTATTTTGCATAAATTGTCTCAAGACAAGATATCACTGAGACTAATTCTAGCTGTTGGTCTTTCACTTGTTGGTCTGTTATTATAATTAGCAATGGTATCGTTTAAGTTAGCAATTCCAAAATGAGAACCATCTAATGGAGCTGAAGTGGCTGTAAGTAATTGAGGAAGTTTCTCCTCTTGAAGACTTTGGTTATTAACTAATCTGACATGACATTTATGACAGACTTTACCATTTTCATGCTCAATTTTGCCTGCATCAACTATATTATCACTGCTTGCTTCTTTCTTAACAGCACTGTCATCATGCCATTTCAAAGTCTGGGTATTCCCACAATGTTTACATTTAACCGGTTGCTTACATGAATTTTTGTCTGAGTCAAATGTCGACAAATCAAATGTAATTTCACCCATACTATTGCATTTAACAATTCCATCTGCATTAGCATTGATATTCTTACTGTAGATTAAAGCTTCGTCAAATAATTTCTTCTTTAATAATCCACCGTTAAGAGATTGTTCACATTTCTTAAATTCTTGAATATAAACTTCAATTAATGGCATTTCAGGTCTGGCTTTATATTTGACAAAAGTTCTCATCGAAACTAATCTTTCATCGTCATTGTTAAATTTATGATCTTTACATATAATAATTGGTCTAGGCTTACCATAAACTCCAGTTTTTTTAATCTTAACACAGTTTTTATCTTTGATATCACATTTGTCTAATTTAAATCCAACAAAATACCCGGCAGAATCTAAAGCACACGTAACGTGAATCGTTTCCTCACATAAATCACATTTCATTAAACCACCAGCACCAATACCACAACATCCACATGATTTGCTAACGTTCTTCAAGATGGTAAGATCGGTACCAATGACTGGTTGCATGGAACTTGTATCTTTGTACTTACAATCTTCGTTAAAGATTGAACAAATGGTGTGGCACCAACGATTGGAATCTGTTCTTTTAAATGAATCGGGAACAGAACATTTATCACCACGTATTGCACTATCATAATCAACCTCTTTAGCAGTACATAAACAACAAACGTAATGAGTAGAATAAATTGGATGAAGATCATTAGAACATGAATCACAATACCATTTATAATTCGAAGGTAATTCAGAAGAATTAAATGATTCTAAAGAAGCACCATAACAACTTGCATGTGTGTTCATACCACAATTGGAACAAATTAACATTTGTTCAATTTCACCTTCTTCTCTACATACACAACATGCTCTCTTAGATGGATGGAATAATGGAACATGTAGTGATTTTAAAACAGATTGAGAAGCACCAGGATTATTATTGGCATTATTACCATCGTTTTTCCAACTTTGAACTTTATATATCAAATTAATCTCCTCACTTGCAGCTCTAACTTGATATAGAGGATTGGCAAATGAAGGTTGTGAAATTGGATTGAAATTTTCATAATCACTTGAATAACGTTCAACCATTCTTGATCGGGCTTCAAGTAATTTATCAGAGTTGACTTTATCAAGTTTGCCTGATTTTTTGTTTCCACCGTTGGAGACACCGTTTACATCAGTTGCATTGCCGCTACCATCTTTTGAAGTATCGGTCTTTTTAGATGTTTTAGCCCTTTTGTTAGTTTCAGTTTCTGATTTCTTTCCAGTAGAAGCACTATCATTCTCTGAAAGTTGTCTTTTCTTCTTTGTTGAGTTGGCCGATGTATATTGCAAAGTTACTGTGAGTGAAGGATCACCAGATTCGCTGATATTAGAATGTATAACAGCAGATGGTGTGTCTTTAGAAGCCTTTGAACCGTTCTTCTTTAGTTTCAAAGTTCTAAGTTTAGTTGCAGATGCAGATGCCTTGGAAGGAGAGCCATTTGATTTGCTCTTTTTAGATTCTGGACCATCATTAGATTTTAGAAATCTCTTAGAGTTTCTTGATTTATTTGAAGGTTCATAATCCATAAAACTGCTATCAACTTTTCCTTCTTCTTGATCTTCATCGTCTTCATCATTTTCCGCTTCGTAATTTTCTCCCTCATTTGTTTCATCGCCTATATGAGATGGGCTTTTTTCTTGATAAGCGCCATCATCACTACCAATTTCTGAGTTTTCTTCTTTAATAGAATTAACAGTAGTTTCATCCTCCAAATCATTACCTTCTTCGTCATATTCATCTTCTTCTTCAATTTCAGAATCACCATCCTCAGATTGTTCACGTTTTGATTTTTTGGTTTTGTATTTTTTAACAGAGCCTGATTTTGATTTTTTCATTGTTGTTGAAGAAGAAGCGCCAGTTGTTGTACTCGTCTTTTTGTTTGAATTTTTACCCTTTACTGATTTCTTTGATGAATCTGAAGATTTAGTATCAATTGAATTTTCGAGTGATGGTGATATTCTTGATTTTGAAACGCTGTTTTGATTATTTACCGATGATGAATTTCCATGTGTTGAAATACCTAATTTCTTTTGACGTGCTTTAAATTTATCTCTTGCTTCTGTAATTAATATAGCGTCTTCGGTTAATTCAGTCTCTACTCTTCTTTTCCAACCGCTATTACCCTTTTGTGTTTGTTTTTTCAAAACTTCATTTGGATCTTCCCAAATAACTGCATATCTTCTCCAAATCTTAGCACATCTAATACATAAACCGATATATGGTTCATCTTTATCCTGTGGAGGTGTACTACCAGTGACTTTATACCATTGATTTGAATAATGATTCTTACAGTATTTACATTCAAAGTGAATTTTCTTTTTATTGATTTTATCACCGTTGTAACTTGAATCATCATCTGTATTTGCAATATCCATATTATCGACAATAGCCTTTTTAATTTTATTTTTAGCTCTACCTCCGAAATTATCCCAAATTAAATGACCATTTTTAGTCTTTTTCCATAAATAATAGAATCTGACAACCATTGCACAAGTTTGAGTACCGACATCTTTGAATACAGGGTATAATTCACTACCGTTTATTTTAACCGAATTTTCAAACCTTTTAATTTCATCTTTTGAGAAAGTTGGTTCTCTTAATGACTCTCTTGTAAATAATTCAACTTCTTTTATAGCTTCTTTATCATCATAATTATTTTTTAGTAATGATTTTAATATAGCATCAACAAAATTTGGAGTATTTGCTAAGATATTTAAATTTTTAGCATATTTTTCACAATTTTTTATGTAATTTTCAACTTTTTCTTGTAATTCTAAAGATTCTGGTTCTTTCCAATTTAAGTCAACAGTTTCATCACCACCTCTTTCAATATAACCTTTTGGTCTTGGTTGTAACCAAGGTGGGAATTCTTTTGGGTTTATATCTTTATATTCTTCAGGAATAGGTATTTTTCTTGCTTCCAATGATTCCATTAAAGCTGTGTCACTTGCATTATTGTTATTATTGTTATTATTATCTGAAGGAGAAGGAGATTCTGATTTTCTTGTATATTTTTTCTTTTTGCTATATGGACCACCATTACCATTTGCTGAGCTGTTATTACCATTTAATTTATCATAATATACAACTGGATGATTAAACCAATCGACCATACCTGTGAATTGGTGTTTTGAACCTAATCTTGAAGCTGCTCTTGCATAAGGTCTATCTTGTAAATCTAGAGCGTCTTCTAATTTAGCGTGCATTCCTAAATATCTGAAAGGCCATTCTTCTAAATCTCTTCTCTTTTTGAAAGAATATTTTGCATCTGCTGCTAAAAATTTAATAGCCAGTTCTTCGTATCTAGGTAATGATTCATGATCTTTTGTAGAAGTTTCATTATTTTTTGGGTCTAATGATGATGATGAAGTTTCGTCTGATTTTTTAGCTGATGAAGGAGACAATGGAGCTGGAGTTGATGAAGGGGTAGTAATAGGTGAAGTTGTTGTTGAATTAGAATCAGAGTTTGTATTTGAGTTACTATTTGAATGATTACCATGTACATGTCCGTTATTTTCTAATAAATTTCTTCTCTTTTTATCCATTTCGATTTCCAAATTTCTATTACAAGCAGCACAATACCAACCAAAACCTCTTTTAGGTTTTGAGTAAAGAGGAGGGTCAAGACATAATAAATGATAAAATTTATTACATGAGTGACATTGGATTGAATCCATTGTTGAGCACCATTGATAACATTTTTCACAATTTTTAGGAGAAGTTAATAAATCACCACCTCTTCCTATTTCAACAAAAACGTATTCGTATCTTTTATTTAAAGCTTTATAATAATTTTTTGGTAAATTTGTCAATCTTACAGTTGGTAAAACATCATAAGTTTTAATCATATATCTATCATATAATTTATCAAAATAAAAATGGTTTGGTTTTGATCTGAATTCATCTAAATCATCAATTTCTAATTTATGTTTAATTTTAGCAAATCCTCTAAAACTTGTTAATGGGCATTCATCTTTATGTAATGAAGCAAATAATACTCTTGAATCAGTAACTTTTCTATTTATATCTCTTGGTCTATAAAACCAACAAACTTCAAAATTATAATTTGAAGCAACTTTTTGTAATTGTTTTTCATCTATGTATTTAATTTTTTCATCTTTCTGTATTGATTTTTCACTTGATCCATTTAACTCAAGTTGTTTCTGTTGTTGCTGCTGTTGTTGGAGTTGTCTTTGTAATGAACTATCTTTTAATATAAAGCCAGTGATTCTTGCAACGTAATAAGGTTCACCAGCTGGTTCACAAACCATATATATGTCATCACCTTTTTTAATTTTCATACCATTTTTTAATATAAGACAATTATTTTCAATTCTAGCATTTTTCAAATCGATTAATTTATTGAAATTATTTTCATTATTTTTATAATCTAAAGGTGGTATCCAATTCCAAGGTAATACGTCATCAACTGGATGTGAATAATATTCCATCTCTGATTTAGTTGCATTTGAAGATTTTTTTGATGTTGAAGATGATGCAGATGAAGATGAAGATGCAGAAGATTTCTTAGAATTTGATGTTGATTTTGAAGATGATCCATTTGATTTCGATGATGTTGTAGTTGTTGTATTATTTGAAGAACCTAATGATGGTGAAGAAGAAGAAGATCCCGAATCATCTACATATTGGTATTCATATTCTGTTTTTTGTTTGTAATTTACATTTGCTGTTGCTTTTCTTTTAGGTCTCCTGCCTGTATTTGTATCCATAATTAAATATTTTATATGAAATTATGGTTATATGAAATTATGACTAAGAAAATAATTTGTCTTTTTAAATTATAAGTACAAGAAATTTGAATCAAGAATATTAAATTTTAAAATACTATAAAATGTACTAGAATGTGAAATTCAGAAATACATAAAATATATTTTGTGTACTTGAATGAGAAATGAAGATATATATATATATATACCTATTGAATATTGGATATTGTAATATTATCTAGTTGGTTAAGGTATTTTAATGCATTAGTTTTTTTTTCTTGTAGAAAGTGAAAGTTGGTATATATATATGTATCGGTGAAAACAAAAAAAATAAAACAGAATAAAAAAATATTAGTTATTTTTTATGATTTCTAACAGAATATATTTTTTTATGTCTTAATTATTTTTGTTTTGAAAATTATTGCAAGTAATATCAATGATGAGAAAGGAAATGATAAGAAAGCAGTAATTTTTGTAAATTTAAATTTCAAATTTAAATAGAGAGTTATATAAATCTCAAAGTGATTTATTTATTCTTATGTACAATAATATTATTAATTTTTTTTTATTTTTTTTAGAATACTATAATTTCACCAAAAATAAAATTTATTTTATTCTGATATTTACAATAAATGATTTTAAAAAAAGAAGCTTGAAATGAGTTTGTTAGAATTTTACAATTACAATTATAATGATGGGCACATTAATTGTGTGATATAAATTTCTGAATTTGCGTGTTTGAGTGTTGTAGTGAACAATAGTTAGCGGCAGGATAGTACAATATCGGTATCAGAGAGTACATAGAGTAAGTATAGAGAGAGAACATCGATATCAGAGGGAACAACAAACATGTAGTATCCAGTTGAGGCCCACGAGCGCTATGCTGTGGTAGCGTTATACCATTATAATCAGTATTTCCAATGTAGCCATAATAGGGGAATATATATTTATATACATATATTTACATGCTGGACAGAGTATCACACAATAAACACTCAAATATCAAAGATTGTTTGATCCGTATAAACCTTCTGCGGTACTCTGGTAATCAATGACAAACTATATTATTATATTATGCCACCATCTGGCTAAGAACGGAGTCTGTTTGTGTACCTTGGCTGTTTGGTGTTCTTCTCCTCACAGCACATGGATGGCAAACAGAACCAAAACCAAAACCAGAACTCAGCAAAATCACCCTAACACAAAAGACAAAAGAACAAAGCTGATAGCGAACAGTTTAACGGATTAAGAGATCCGTGTGCTATTGGCTGTAAATTGCAAATCAGAGAATCGCTTCAAGTGGCTACAGCTGGCTTCAAATGGCTTCAGATGGCTTCAGATGGCTTCAGATGGCTTCAAACGGCTTCAAGTGGCTGTGGACAGTTGGTTGCCCACAGCCCACACAGCTCGCACGTTAAATGTTCGGCAGAGCATTTGTGACCTGCCTGCTTACCCTGCCTCCAAATCTGTCCTTCCTTGATCTCACCGTATTCGAACGGCCTCCCCACTCAGCTCTTATTGTGCTTTCCAGGCCTCCAGCCAGCCAGTCTTCCAGCCAGCCAGCCAGCTAGCAGCCATCTGCACAAGCGAAGAAAGCATCGTCCAAAAATGGAAATTTGCTGAACGCTGCCAAACATTTTTCATTTTCATCTTCACTTTCTCTGATCTGAAATTTCATGAGCGATTTTGCCAACCCGCGATTTTCAGAGTTGCAAAGATTCTCTCCCTGCACGGACTGGGGGGATTTGCGGGCTGGGCCACGCTTGTTCGTTCACTGCTTACATACACACTACTATAAAACCTAAAAATTAGAGAGTGTGCACGGGTGTGTAAATATATAGTTTTGTTTCCCCAGCACGCTGTCTCCGCAAACAGGCAGGCCTCTCAGCAGGTGCCCAGATATTTGCCCGTCGGTGTTTTAAGCTCCCGCCAACGCCAACGCCAGTCTGCAAACTGCCTGCCGCTTCTCCCCCCAGCTGAGACACCATCCTCGGAGAAAGACTGACTGAGCCTGAATCTGAGACAAAGCCAAAGAGAGAGAGAGAGAAGCTATTGATAGAGAGAGAGAGACATTATTGAGAGAGTCGGAAACAAGACAAAGAAACAACAGAGAAACAACAATTGACAAAGTGGTAATTTCTTTAACAAGGCTGAAGTGTTTTTCAACTATTCGAAACTCTTCTATCTATCATCAACCATTTCATAGCAATCCATATGTCTGAATTGTTTCCTTTGATCAATTGAGTGTATATAAATTCATTTTAGTTTATTTTCCTCCTTCTCAAAGCAGAAAGAAAACAAAAGTCAATTAATTCCAATTGACTTATAGATATAATTTTATAAATACATTCATAATAATTTAACAATGGATAGAGGTGTACCAGATATGCCAGGTGAACTGGTAAGTGAAGAAGTTGGTATATTTTTAAAATCTAAAGTTTCTCAAATATTGAAAACAAGATTAAGAGATTTCCCAGGTTCACAACCAGTAAGTTTTACAAGAGATCATTTATATAATAATTTATTTAATCGTGATTATCTAGTTTGTGAAAAATCAGATGGTTTAAGATGTTTATTATTAGTATTAATAAATCAAGATACAGGTGAAGAAGGAACTTTTTTAATAAATAGAGAAAATCAATATTATATGGTTCCAGGTTTCCATTTCCCTAAAAATTCAAGAAATTTTGATGTTTCTCATAATGGTACTATAGTAGATGGTGAATTGGTATATAGTACTAATCAAGCAACAGGTATAAAAGAATTAAGATATTTAATATTTGATTGCTTGGCTATGGATATGAATAGTGTAATGCAAAAAAATTTATGGAAAAGATTATATCATGCTCAACATGATTTTCATAAACCTTATATGGAATTAAGAAGAGCTTTCCCAGATGCATGTGCTCAATTCCCATTTAAATTAGATTTTAAAAATATGACACAACCATTTAAAATCAAAAAAATTTTTAAAGAAATGAAAAATTTAACTTATGTCTCTGATGGATTAATCTTAACTTGTTGTGATACTCCTTATTGTTCAGGTACTGATCCAACTCTTTTAAAATGGAAACCTGCTGAAGAAAATACAATTGATTTTAAAATTGGTTTGAAATTCCCATCATATATTGATTCTGATTTACCAAATGATGATCCAAATAAAGAATATACTAATTATGATACAAAACCTTTTGTTAAATTATACATTTGGAAAGGTTCAAATAATAATAATAATAATACTTCCACAAATGGAAATACACAGAATGGAGATTTAGAAGATTCGATAAATTATAAGAATTCATTTGACGAATATGAAGAGTACGATGATTTGGAGATAAGTGATGAAGTTTGGGAAAATTGGAAAAATTCAGGTGAAAGTTTCCATGGTAGAATTGCAGAAGTTAGAAGAAATAATGATGGTAAATGGGAATATTTAAGATTTAGAGATGATAAATTAAATGGTAATTATTATACCATTGTTTTAAAAATTTTAAAATCAATTGAAGATGCTGTCTCTAAAGAAGAATTAATAAATGCTGAAAAGGATATTTGGGAAAATTGGCAAAAAAGAGAAAAACATAAAAAGGAAATTCAACAGCAACAGCAACAGAATCCACATCATCCTCCTCCACATCAGCAGCAACATCCACACTCACATCAACAACAACAGCATTCGCATCATGCTGATCATGCACCACATCCCCGTAGAGAATCTCAACCTCACCAAATGGAAGTACCTGTAACAGACGCAACAAAGAAAAGATTACACGATGGTAACAAGAATGGACACTCAGATCATCATGATGATGTTCCTGTAACTGGTGGTGATGGTGGTTATAGAGATGAAGATGACGATTATGAAAGTGATGGATTTGAAGAAATTCCAACTTATAATAGAGAAAGTCCAAAATATGGTGATATGGATCACGAAAATAAAAAAAGAAAATATTAATTATTTTAAATTTAAATTTTTCTTTTTTGTAAAATTATCTGTACTTTATATTTATATATACTATATACTATGTTAAAATTAAAAAAAAAAAAATAAAAAGCTATTACTAATAATATTTCTATTTTACGTAAAAGAAAAAAAAAATAATGATTTAAATTAGTTTATTTATTGTATTTACAAGAATAACTATGATGAAATAAAAAAAATAAATATATATGGGTAATGAAGAATAAAGAAGAAGAAAAAAAAGGAGAATTGTGAAGAATAGTAAGTTTATTAGATATATTCTAATAATAAAAATAATTAAATTAAAAATAAATTAAATTAAACATATGAGAAAACACAAGATTTAATTAAAGATCTTGGATTACCATTACCTGAAATAATATATTTTTTTTCAGAAAATTTATTTAAGAATAATTCATTATCATTATTTAAATTAATTAAATTTTCATTTAAATTATATTCATTATGAATTAAATTTAATTTAAAAAATTCATTCATTAATGATTTAATTTGTGGTAAATTAAAATTTGAAATTTTAAGATTTTTTAAACCATTATTTAAATTTAATTTATTTGTAAAATTTTTATCCCATTCATTAAATTTTGAATAATGATTTGGTTCAATTTCATTTATTGCGATTTTAATAGTATCATTATTTTTATATAATCCTGAAGTTGATAATAATATACCACCTTTTTTAAATGATAATTCACCACTAATTAAATCAGTTAATGTTTTAATAATTTGAAAATTTTGGAAATAAATAAATTTATTTTTTGTATCTCTATAATTTGTCATTGAAAATTGAGTTAATGCATTAAAATTATCAATTGTTAAATAAATATTAAAATTTGACTGAATTGTTAATTCTTCAATTATTTTAACAAATACTAAAGTATTATTAATTTTTGATGAATTTTTTAATGAATATTCAATAAGTTCAAATAAATTAGATTCATTTTTTTGGAAAGTTTGTAAACCATTTGAAATTGATGAAGAATTAGTTGGAGATTCTAATTTTGGTGTATAATCATTTGATAATTTAATTTTTTTTAAATTATCTTCATTTAAACTTTTAAATTTTCTTAATAAATTTTTTGAAATTCTTTGTTGATCATATAAATTTGATTCTTGATTTAATTTAAAATCGAATTTACCATTAACTAATGATTCAGTATTTGTTAATGGTAAAAGAATTGAATTTTCATTTTCTAATACTAAAGATTGAAATTGAGTTATTAATGTTGATTTACCACTACCTGATTCACCAGTTAAAATTAATCTATTTTTTTTACTTTCATTATTTAAAGTATTATTAAAAAATTCTAAAATTTTATTTGTTTCTAATTCTCTTAATAAAGTAATTGGTTTTGAATATAATTCATTATATTGATTTGATACAAATGAACCTGAAATATATAATTTTTTTAAAATTAATTCATTATATTTAAAAATTTTATTATTATTTAATTCATTATTAATTGAATTAATTGAAAAATTTTCATATGTATTAATAATTTCTTGATCTTTTGCTTTTGATTTAAAATTTGATTTAATTAATAATTTTGAAAAATTTAAATCTTTACCTGAACCTTTCTTATTTTTTGATGAATCATAAGTTGATTTTTTTGAAAATGATTTACCATAATTAACAGATGAATTAGTGAATGCTCTTACTTGTGTTGTTGATGTTGCTGTTGATGCCACTATTTTAACAGATCTGTTAATAGATCTACCTGTTGCAAGTCTTATCATGATTTTTGCTGTGTAAATTATAGTATACAGTGAAATGTCAGAGAATCTCAAGAGATGAGAAATTTCACGATATAGTAATATATATGAAACGTTGATATATATCAATATGAAAAAAAGCTGCTATGAACTGATTAGACAAAGTACAAGTTGAACAAGGACTCAAACAAGAGCAAGTTGAACAAGGACAAAGACAAGGGCAGGAACAAGAGATTTGTTGTATGAGTGAAATTTTCACGAAATGAAATGTTCACTAACAAACTGCACATACAGTAATTTGGCACATAGTAATTTACGCTCACTCGAGAACGATAACTCTGAATCCGAATCTGCTTCTCTGTTTCTGGTGGAAGTGGGTTTTTTCCAGCGTCCGTGGGATTAGGTAATCGAAGGAAATTGTATTGTATTACACAGTGTACGGGTGTTATAATACTACCGTGCACCTGAATTGGTGTACCACTTCTAAATTTCTTTTGCTTAATCACGTGTGGATCCTGTTTTATCCAGACAGAATTGTGATCTTTGGAACTGTTATTGTGTAATTACTAGTTGTGTGACTCAGTTACGTTACCTGAGGGCAGGGGGAGCAGAGCAGAGAGTGAGAAGGCCCGAAAGGTAATCTGCGTGGGGGTGCGGTTATCGGGTATGGGAGGAAACAGGCGCACATATCATATCATATATCATATCATATACTAAGGTATCATTTTATTATTAATATCCATGATATCAGGGGCAATATTTGTATTGTGTTATTGTACTGTAAATTAATTATACACACTGATGAAAGTACGGTATATACATACACAGTGGAGTAAAGCATATATAGCGTCATATAATTATCGTTTATCGTCATACTGAGTTCAAATTGCATTGCGCTTGATATATATATACAGTTAGAATTATTGATGGAGTCAGTCATAGTGTGATCAATCAGGGAATGACTCTGTGAATATGTGAATATGTGAATAAGTGACGTTGGTGTTCCTGTCACGGCCAGATTCACACCAGTTTAGCATGCAACCCCGCTGGACCGTTTTAAGAAATAAGAGGCTGTGTCGTGACTCTAACAGTCAGTATTCCACCGTTTATTTATATATTTGTCCTTGTCCTTGCCGTTTACTTGATGTGACGGTTTGTAGCAAGAAGGATGAGGGCAGAAAGACGGTTGGGAGATCTTGTGAATTGACGTTGCGCTATTGAAGTCAATTTTTAGATCACACCGCATGTTAAAATAATAGCAAAGAAAGGGAAATTATAAAGATAAATTGGTTTGGCTGTGGCAATATTCCTTATCTTTCTTTATCTCTCTATATCTTTCTTCGTGACTCTTCTTTGTTTTTCTGTGTCTTGTGCAGGGAACAGTGCGGGATGCAAGATATAGGAAAGGGGAAGAGATACGTACGGGGAATTAGAGCTGGGAAGGGGCAATTAAATTTAATTTAGTTCAGTTCAATTCAATTTCTCCCGTTCTTTCATTCGCTCGATTGCTATTATCCCTTGTCTGTTTGTTTTAACTACAATTACCTTGTTGTTGTTGTTGTTGTTGTTGTTGTTGTTGTTGTAAAGACAATTTCCTTATCTTCACTTTCCCTTTTTTCTTATCTCTTATTTATTATTGGCATACTGAAACGCATGTGATTTTACTAGTCAATTGATTCTTTCACGCATTACATATACTTAATAACTATTGAATATTAGATATTATTATTATATTAGTAATTAATTATTAAGGTTGGTAGTAAATAGTTAATTTTGAAATCAATTAAAAAGGAAAATTGAAATCAAACATTAAATTAAAAAGAAAGAAAGAAAGAAAGAATAAAATTATAAATCAAAGAAGAAATTATTAGAGAATATTAAAATTAAACAAAAGAATAAAAGGAAAATTAAAAAGACGTAAATAAAATTAAATTAAATTTAAGTAGAGATTTTTTTAGCATAAGATTTAATTTTAGCTAAATATTTTTTCCAACCTTTTGGTTCTTCTTTACCTTCAGCGGCAGTAGTAGCTGGAGCATCTTTTTTAACTGAATCGATTTTAGCTTCAACATCTTTGACAGCATCTTCAGCACCTTTCTTAATTTCACCAACTACTTTTTCAGCTTCAGCTTCAATTTCTTTGATTTCTTCTTTAGCTTTATCAGCTAAAGTTGCTGATTGTTCAGTAATTTCAGCTTCGGTTTTTTGAACTTCTTGTTGAGCCTATAATAAAATTAAAAGATTATAATGTTAGTAAATCATTTATTTATTTAATGGAGTCAATTGACTAATAATATATGATGTAGATAATGATAACGTACTTCTTCGGCAGACATTTTGTATGTATATATTTGTATTATTAATTATAATTATAATTATATAATGAAAAGAATAAAATAAAATTTTATAAATATAAATAATAAAAGGGTTCTTTTAACAACCTGTTAAATTTAACAGGTAAAAAAAATGGGAAACTTGATATTTATATAATAATTTTTTAATAATTTACAATATAAATTTTATATTTAACTAAAAAATTAACAAGGGCAAAATAAAAATAAATAATACATAATAATACATAATAAATAAATAAAAATAATTAAAAATAAATAAACAAAAAAATAAAAAAAATAGAAATAATTAGAAATAATTAAAAATAAATAAATAAAAAATTAAAAAAGGAAAACAGAAATCTACTGTAATTCTATACAATAATATAATATATTTTAATTTAAATAAAATTTACTTATAAAATTGTCATTTAATTGACAAGTAAAAATCATTTTTGAATTCAAATAATTTTTATAACTCAAACCTCTGCTTAGAATTAGAGTTTTGCAAATGAGTTGTGTGGGTGCAGAAATATTGCATGTTCTGCAGATACTACGGATTGTCTAGTATGTATAACCGCATCATTTTACATAAACACCAATTATCGTCATTTTCTGTTTTTCCAGTTCTCTTCCAGTGTGTTTGTCCTTTCTTTTCTGTTATTTTTGTTAGTCACCAGAAATTTGATAAAGCGTTTTGTGTGTTTGTAACAGTTTTAATCAAGTTTTGTATTGCGCCATAAAACTTTATTAAACCATTATAATATAACAAGCCTTCTCTTACAGACAAACAGACAAACAGGCAGACCGTTGTTTGTTGTTATTTAACTAAAAAGGAAATAAATAATTATTTACATATTTTTAATTGGATAAATATAAAACATAAAACAAGTCAGATTTTTCCAGTATAAAATTAACCCGAAAATATTATATATTAATACTGATCTGTATGTATTTGTGTATCTACATACCAAATACACATGAGAATGAAATTCAGGGATGATGATGATGATAGTATGACAATATGACAATATGACAATAAATATGAAATTGAAGTAAAAAGAAAAAAGCACAGTGACTACATTACATAGCTCTTTTAGGAGTACGTGTGTGATGTGTATACAGCATATACAGTATATACAGTATATACCGTTGGTATGAATGAATAGATACAAGTATTGTGAGTGTTTGTAATTCAAAAGCACAATATCCTATAGTATGTTATAGTCTTTAGTATCTACAGTAATTAAAAATATAATGAATCACCGCCTGGCATTGTTTGGTAAAGAAGAATAATAGTCTGAGTATGCAATAAATTTCTGTACTAATTCTAATGCCATCACTCAGTTATATTATGTTTATTGTACTTATTGTATTTATTGTATGGCTGACAGCCAGCGTGGAATGAGACAAGCACAGCAGAGGGAATGCTCATCAATCAGACAAGGAACGGTTGATTGTTTAGGGGCACCCGTCAGTTGTTCTCGCCTGATTCCAAGCAGGCCCTGTGGATTTCTGTGTCTTCTTGTGGGCTTCTTGTTGGCTTCTGTCGGATCCTTGGCCGCACAGAACACATGCACATCCCCGATGACTCACTGGACTCTTGGATCCACCACAGACTGCGGCACAGGCCATCCCATCCGCCGCCTTGTCCTCCCTTGTCGTTCCTTTCCCTGCTCTTGCCCTGCTTTTGCCTGCCTTACCATTCCCTTAAGCCTTAGCCTTATATTGTGAGCCATTCCTAACATACCAGTCTCCAGTATCCAATAGCCAATAGCCAACTTGTACTGAATCTGAATGAGATATGCGCTGGATGCATGCATGGCTCGTGATCCAATAGTAAACCCAGTCCTTTGGGGCTCATCTACTAGCAGGTCCTATCAGAGTATTAGAGTTCCGCACAGAGTATGGCGTATGGCGTATCTCGATATCATTCTCAGTTCGTTCACATATACATCAACAGTGACCCAATATGTATCTATCTATTTAGGAATCAGGGTTCAGCTGACTCCATAAATAACTTTTCTCTAAGTTCCAGCACCTTCCAAAATTCCAAAGGTTTCAGAGTTGCCAGAGGTTCCGATATCTCATGCAAAGTGTCACGCCGGTTCCTGCTCTTTGCGCGGGAGAAACAGGGTTGGCTGGTTGGCATGTTATCTGGTATCTCACCGCTCGCCCGTCTTCGGTCACTGTCGTCTTCGGTCATTGTCGCGGATATGCCAGCCCAAACAGACAGAAGCAGCTAGGCTGAGAGCCACATTTGCATTACAATCCCCAAATGGCTCCAATTGAGAAATGTAAACATGACTCCCTTATTGCACAATAGCTGGCCCTCAAGAGATAAACAACCTATGTGTAAACCTATATGTAAACGTATGCCTAATAACTCTTCTATTCAATATGTACACATATTTTACATCCTTTATAGAACAACCTTAACTATAGCTAACTAATCTCAGCCACCTAGACTAAATAAGAATGAAGAATGAACCAGCGGGTGTCTGAATGTTCCAGCCTAACAAGACGCTAGCGCCGCCACTAACAAAGTGTCAACAATGCTCAAATTGCTTGGGAACAATTAGACTGAACCATGGCCAGCGCGTGCCTCTCACAGCTGTCCACTGCACCACGGCACGTCCCTCACTAGACAGAATCCGCCAGCCACGCCGCTCTCTGCTCTCCACAGAAAAAGTTTAATTTCCAGAGCGGTTCCCGTTTCGGCCCATCTTCGCGTGATTCAGCACAGCAAAACCCGCTTTGATAAAAATAATAATAATACCTCAAGCCGAGAGCGTTAGCAGTTTACCCTTTCTGTCCATTCTCTTCCAGATCCGTCAGCACCCTCTCTTCCTTCCTTCCTTCCTTCCTCCTCCCTAGCCTCACTCCACTGCCTGATGTCACGATGTCTCTAAGCATTCTCTGACAGCATGTCTACTAGTCACCATTTGAGCTAGCTTCACCCCCACGCGTTCTGCTCACTTGCAAGTAAGTATCAGTTTGCAATCTACTGACATCTATATATCTATATACCTACAGACGTTACACAGTACAAGAATTAATATCACAAACTAATGATCTAGTGCAAAAAAGAAAATCATTCAGATATATCTTATAAACAATAAAATAATTTACAAATCGTGCATTTGACTACTTGACAAACGGACCATTCATTTTATAGGCTCTTTGAAATATAATTCAGATTTAACTAAGTACATAAAATTGAATACCACTAAGTATCTTCATTTTTCAATCCTAAATTGAAAGAAGTAAACTAAATTTAGAAATATATTATAAAACTGACAGGCATTTATTTTATTTCATTTAACTTTACTTCAAATTTTTCTTTTAATTCAAATAAAAATTCCCATCAGCGGAACAGTCTCCCCCTTATGATGCATCTGAACGCTTTCATCATAATATATTATAATCATCGTGAGGCTCTTCTGGTTTACGTAGCCATCTGCCCCTTTTTTTATTGATCAGTAAATCAAACGGCATCCCGGTAACCGCCAATGAGATTGAATGCCTTTACTCTTTGTCATCAAAAACTGGCTGAACACTCCCACGAAGGTACCGACGCACGGCTTGATGAATTTTGACCCCAGCTGCAGCTACCTCACAGAAGTCAAAAAATTCCCCCGCGCGTTTCCAGAATATTCTGTCACTATGTCGAGGCAATACACGGCACTAACTTTCTCAAAGACTCATTCCTTAAAAAAAACATAAAAAAATTTGAAAAAAAGCTGAAAAAAATTTCTCTCGCATTCACTTTCCAATGATAATTATTGTCTCTTCTTATTATTACTTATTGTACTCTTAATTGATGAAAATTATTAAAAACCCTTATATTATCCGTCACTTGAGTAAACACTAAAAAAAGAAAGAAAAAAAAGATTGTTTTCTCCAATATAAGGTATATTTTTAACAGCCCTTTTATTTTTTCAATTATTTCATTATCGAAAAAGAATATTCAAATAAATAATCTCCTTCAGGATGTGCTATGATCACGCGCGCACACAGTACATTTTGGTCTCATTACTATAACTCTACTCATATAATTCACTTAACATCAATTTTTTCACATATACAGTATACTAATTTATTTAAATCATGCAAATTAATCCCTCATAGCGCTTTAATTTAAATGACTGTTAGAAATTTTTAAATTTTTAGCTCAGTGTAATCTATTTACAGTCGCTTTCAAATTTGCAACAAAATAGTTGTTGTCGCGACTTTCCATAAACTCTTTAAAAACTTAAACAAAATAGACACTTTTCCAATCTGATTTTAACTATAAATCAGAATATAAACTCATTCTAAATCATTGAAAATTTAAATTAGGTTTTAAATTCATAATTTTGATCTGTAATATAATCATAAATTTATTTTAAAAATTATTTTTTTCTCCAAAAATTATTATTTTTCTAAATTTTCCAAATTTTACTATAAAGAAAATTTTTAAACATTTAATTAATATTTAAATATGAATTTCCATTGCATGCTTTTCACAATATATTAAATTATTAAATTTTTTAGAAGATTAATAAAGGTAAACCTAACTTGAAATATGTAAAATTTTAAATTTCTTTAAAATTGTATAAAAATATCACTTATTTTAACAATTTTATTATTTAATAATAAACTTTGATCTTAAATAAACCTATAAAAAATAAATTTGATAAGAAAATACTACTGGATTATTAAAAAAATTGTCCATATTTTTGGCGGTCACGTGACCAAACATTAAGCTGGATAAAGAACCACAAAAATTTTAACTCAACAAAGTCCGAGATAGTTTAGTGGCTAGAATTCTCGCTTGTCACGCGGGAGACCGGGGTTCAATTCCCCGTCTCGGAGGCTTCTTTTTTGAATTTTTTTTGACTGGGCATCTACGGCTGAGACTCAAATCTGTTAGCCGCTGCTGGCCTATGGTTTGCTATTTTTAACAAATCTTTTTTTTTTTGTTTTCGATTAAAAGCTTTAAAATTATATTTATTTTATATAAAAATTATTTTCTACAACTTATCATAAATATTTAAATATAAAATCTCTTCAAGTTCAGTTTCCCAATTAATCTTATCACCTGCATGCTTAGATATGACTTCTTCACTGAAATTCTTTTCAATTAAAGTTAATCTCAAAAATGCTTCTGTTTTACGTTTTTGTTTGAGTAATTTATCAGTAATCGTCTCTTTTAATCCACCACTCTGATTTGAATATAATATACAACTTTTCAAAAAGGTTATAGCGTTCTTCTTTAATATTTCTCTGCTTTTATTCGCTTGATCGCTGTTTAAAATACTTCTCTTAATATCAACATCACATCTTTGAATCAGTATAGTACATAGACTTAACAAATTCTTTGAATGCTCATTATTAATTCCCTTTGATGTCTTTTGAAATTCAGTTTTAATTAACTCAAAACAATTTTTATATATGGTTGATTGCGTAGATAAAATCTCCCATTTTTCTTGATCTGTTGGTTTATTTATAAAAAATTCATCTTCACTTTTCTCTAATATATTTGAATAACTCTCTGCTTTTGCCATTAAATATTCAATTTTAAATTTATTAAAACCTTCTCTATTTATATCAAACGCTTCAATTTTACAAGCTTCATTATCCCAATTGTTAATAAATTCATTAAAATTTATTAATTTTGATCCATTAAAAGTTATTTTCGTCAATTTTAATTCATCAACTTCATCATGTGTTAAACTTGGGATGACATCAATATCATTAATACCTAAACTATTTTCTTTATTTTGGAATCTTTCTAATAATGTTCTTGATATAGTATCTGCATCTGATATGAATGAACCAGATATTTCTTCAATCCTTTTAACTTGATAATCTGTGATTGCAGCTTCAAAAGTAGTAGATACTAATCTATAACAGTTTAATACGGTATCCAATACCACTGATGGTGTCACAGTTTCTTCAATTGATGCGTACTCTTCATTTTTAAGAGCTAGAGATTGATCTTTTTCATCTTCTGATTCATCATTTGTGAAAGAAGAAATAAAATTGTCAAGCTCTGTCACTTGTTCTTTTAAGACATTGTTGAATAACAACTGTGATTTATTCAATATCAGTAGTAGATCATTGAACTTCACATCATCAATATTTTCGTTACTTATTATATCCTCAATTAATTCAAAATAACAAAGAGCTGCATTGTAATACATATCAATTGGAAGCTTTGTAAGTCCACTAACTTGATTATTTTCAATAATATTAAGTGAATTTTCATAAAAACGTATTATATCAAGCAGAGATTGGATAACACCGTCTCCTGAAATAGCATCCGCTACATTCACTAGTAAATTGACATTGACAGCTTCATTTTTAACAAAATTATTATATACTGAAAGTAAAAGTCTAGATAAATTGTAAATACCATCAAAATATGTAGGATCAATTTCAAGACATTTCTTATAACTAGTGAATGAAAGTTGGTAGAATCTTAATGCCTTTGCAAGATCAGAAGATAGCCACCTATCTCCAGATTCTTCTTGATCAACGCCATCCGTAAATAATTCATCCAAAGTGGTTGACTCTTTCTTTTTCTTATTATCCTTAGATGCTGATAAACCTTGTAATAATCTCTTAGGAATTGTTGGTCTTTTAGTATTAGCACGCTCTTAAGAAAATATCAACAACAGTTAGTAGTCATGTTTTCTAATTGTCTTCTAAAATTTAAGAAGAAAAAACTTAAAGCATAATAACATAATTTAAATACATACTCTTCATTTTATTAAGATTATTTTATATTCCACTTTTGTTACTCTGTCAAAAAGAGCTGAAGAAGAGCATACCATCAATCACAGTCGGAGATTTTTTTATAGGACGGACCATCCTTTAATTGTGGCAAAGGTCAATCTTTTTACTTACTAATAGAAAATGAATCGACCTGTTTTGTTTTACACTGAGGACTATCGACGAATTTGTTTTATGTTCATGTCGGACATACTGTTTTTGGTTAGTTAAAGAAACGCGTATTTGGCAATATCATTAATTTCCAGAATCATGATTATTGTCTGTCGAATTTGAAAATGAAAGTTCGTCTATAATGCCTATAAAGAAGCACAGAACAACGGGATATAATATATATTATTACATTGACTTTTCTATACAACCAAAAATTTTAATTCAGTTTTATGATGGCTACAAATGCTGGTGGTGGCAACGGCAGAGCTTCCGGATCAAAATTTATTTCGACAACAATTTCTGACTTAATACCAGATGAAATTTCAAAAGAATTATCAACCGCAAATCAGAAATCTTTACCTAGGAAAATATACTGTTTACTGCTTTCCATGTCTTTGAATTCAAGAAATCCAAATATTTTCAATATATATGCAACCGACTTCACAGAGAATTTTGAGTTGAATTATTTTGACTCACATGAGGGAAGATTCATATTTCGTAATGATGAGAGCATACCAAATGAACAAATTCTTGCAGCTGAACAGTTCACAGATAAGTATAAGAAATTAAGGGATAAATTAACCATTGTATGTCAACAAGAGATCCCCAAAGAACTTTCTAAAAACCCATTTGATTCGCTGTTTGATGAGTTACTTATAGTTGAATTATCAGGTCAAGTTAAGATTTACAATGGTAAAACTGAATTTCAAAGAGCAGAATTAAACATAATGAATTACAATTTAATTAAAGAGAAAATTCAATTGAATACAATTGATGGAGAAAATTTGAAAAATTTTATAATTAGACTAAAAAATGAAATACCTAGTAAATCAAGACAAAAATTTGAAGATAATTACAAAATTTCAGATATTGTAAATCATATTCATGTGAATAGTAGTCTCAGTAATTCAAAAAGACTTACAAATAAAGATATTTTGAAATCTAGTCATTATGTTGAAACTGACTCACAAGCTTTGAATAAACAATTGTCTGAGGTTGATAAAGAAATACTGAAAACTTTATTAAATACTAATTCTGTGCCCGATTCAGAAAGTCGATACTCTCAATCGTTTGCAGGAGTTGAAAGCCCAGGAAAAAGTTTACAGGGAAAAGACGATGAAGTGGAAAACATTAATTTTCAGACACCTACCCAATTTTCACAAAATCAGAAACTAAGCTCTTTGGCTTCTGATTTCAGAATTAGCAATGAGAAAATCCCAATTGATACAACTGACATTCGAAGCATAGGTGATATTACAAAAGACATCATGCAATTAAACAAAGATAGTAAGTACATTGTAGGAGAACCAGATGGAAGTATACGAAGGGAAGTTGAGAATGAAGATTTAGAGAAACTGACATTGATGGAAGATATTTCAAGACAACCTCAAAGCCCAAATACATACAATATCGTTGTGGTTAAAAAAGAAGTTGAAGATGATAATGTCATATACAAAGACTCACAAGAAAGAAAAATAACAGAGGAAGATGTTTCTGTTGAATCGAGTCCAAGGGCACATAAGAGACAGAAAGTATCAGTTAAAAGCGATATGTTCAAAGACTTAAATTTGATAATTTCAAACAAATCTCGTGAAACAAAATTCTCCTTGTATGCTGATATTTTCGGATATGAGCCATATGAACAGCCTATTATTAGAGCCAAAAACGAATCTTTGAGTGGACGTGACCAAAACAAAAACCCATCTGAAGACCAATTATTTATATCTTCAAATTTTAAATTGATCTTGACTTCTGATCAGTTAGAAAACATTGAATTTAAAGATAAATTTATTGTAGAAAAGTATTTGGAGATTGAATTTGCATCTGAAGGTGATGTTTTAAAGTTTTTGGGTTATGAAAATAAGGAGACTGCATACATAAATCAAAATATTGTAAAGAATAAGCTAGAGAGTGTCATTTCGTCACAAGAACCCAAACAGATAAACTTATACTTACAGGAAGTTTCTCATTTAGGCTTAAAGCATAAGATATGGACTACAAGTAACACGCTCTCGGAATTACATGAACAAGAATACGGAAGGAATATATAGAATATCTTTTATATATTGAGGTTATAATAAAAAAATGTATATTTATAATGTATATATAAACTAGCCTTATTTCAGTGGTGAGTAATACAAATAATTCATTCTCAGCTTAACAATTTCACAAGTTATTGACTTTGTAGAATTGTTCAATTGTATCAGCGGTACTTTGATCTAATTTAATAAATTTGAAGTCGCCTAATAATTTAATTGATTCAGTGTTGTCTGCAGCATACTTGACTTTTTGGTACTCCTCTGAGTCACAGTAGGTTGAATCACCAACAGCAACTTTACCCTTTAAAGATGGAATTTTGTTTAAGGAGTCTAAGATACTTTGGATGCAGAATGGACCAGAAGTTGGGAAGATTCTTTTATTGTTCATAGTAGTGGTACTTAATGGAGCAACATGGGCAAAAGCAACATCTCTGACATCGACATATAAAGCAGAATTTTCTTTTTGAGCTTCTGTAGTCTTTGGATCAATGGAAAGAGCATTGACAAGAATTTGATTGGAAGTATTCAATGTTTTACCGACTTGGGAATCAAAGACTTGAGGACCAAAGATGTATGGTGGGGTTAATGTAGTTAAAGCAAAATTTGGAGATTCAGTTTTCATGAATTCCCAAGCGGCTTCTTCGGCTAACTTTTTAGAACAACAGTAAGCTATAGCTTCATTATCACCTACTTTATCCCAAGTCAAAGATGACCAGTAATTTTCATGAAAGACTGGTTGAATGACCCTGTCAAACTCTACCATTGTGGCGTTAGATGAAGTAATAACTACATGTTCGATTTGATGACCGTAGTCTCTGATTGCATTCAAGATGTTCTTGGTACCTTCAACAGCTGGAATCTTATAAGCCTCTTCTAAAGACTGATTTAAACCAAAACTGAATGGAGAAGCAGTGTGAAGAACATGTTTGATATCAGTGTATTTCTTTAAAACTTCGTCAAATGCGTTTGGAGCAGCAATATCCTTAACAATTTCAAATGAAAGATCACCATTTGGGTACTTAGCTTGGTATTCTTTTAAGAGTGGTTCATATTTGGCTTCGCTTCTTGCGGTACCGATGACTTTGTAACCCTTTGAGAGTAAGACATCGACGACATGGGTAGCGACGAAACCGGTAGCACCGGTGACTAAGACTTTATCAGCAGACATTTTATTGTGGAATTAAATTATATCAAATTGAACTGATTTCAAAACTATTTATCAATTGAAAAATTTTCCAGTTGCAAGGAATTGAAATTGTTTAATTTATACTGAAAAAGCTCAAAAAAGGCTGAAAGATGCTACTATGGGTAGCAGGAAACCCATAATAATAAGAGATATAACTCTCTCTCTCTCTCACTAGCATCTCAGCTTCACAAACGTCGCTCTTATTTACCCGAGAGCACGCAACCGCTTTTACCAGTACATTCTGCCACATTTTTTTCGGTTGGGATTACTGCTCTACTGCAGTAGAATATCCTGTGCTGGCTAAGGGAGGCGGGTCTCTCGGCGCAACAGCCTGAAATGGGTCATACGTAGACGCAAAAAATCTTGTGCCATGCAAAACAGCCACGGAACGAGAGAATCCAAACTCCAATTCTCCGACTCACATGGTAACAGGCGGTTATCGGAGGATCTGCTTCTACATAGACATAATAGTGGTTGCCTAGTCAAAAACATATCTACAACACATTAGTTATATTTGTTATTCACATACAGATATACTATTTCATTAAAATATAAGATAGACAAAAATTGCGATAGTAAAAAATTACAATTGAGAAAAACCACTTGTGATGCCGGTTGGGTTAATTAACCACCGCTCTGCAATCACACCAATAAAAGAGAGAGAGAGAAAGTATATACATTAAAATTAAAGCTTGTTCACTCTTGAATATTGCTCAATAGTGTCTGAAACAACTTTTTCTAATTTTTTGAATTGAATATTACCTAATAACTTGACGGTCAATGAATTATCGAAAGTGCTTTTGGTATTCTGGTATTCCTCAGAATCAATATAATTCAAATCACCAACTGCAACTTTTCCCTTTAGTGATGGAATTTTGTTCATGACATTTAATAAACTCTGATTACAGAAAGCACCAGCAACTGGGAGGAGTCTTTTGTTATTCATATCAGTAGAGGACAATGGAGCAACGTGAGCAAAAGCAACATCTCTGACATCGACGTATAAAGCAGAGTTATCCTTTTGAGCGTCAGTAGAAGTAGGGTCAATTGAAAGAGCCCCAAGGACTAATTGATTGGAAGCGTTCAATGTTTTACCGACTTGGGAGTCAAAGACTTGAGGACCAAAGATATATGGTGGGGTTAATGTAGTTAAAACAAAATTTGGAGATTCAGTTTTCATGAATTCCCAAGCGGCTTCTTCGGCAAGCTTCTTGGAAGCGCAGTAACCCATCATTTCGTTATCTCCAACTTGATCCCAAGTTAAAGAAGACCAATAATCTTCATTTATACGTGGTTGAATAGATTTATTGAACTCGAGCATTACTCCTTGAGAGGATGTGATAACAAAATGCTCAACTTGAGGAGCATATTTTTTAGTGGCGCTCAATATATTTTTGGTACCTTCAACAGCAGGGGCTCTGTAAACTTCTTCTGGTGATTTATCTAAACCAAACACTACTGGTGTGGCAGTGTGAATAACATGTTTAATATCAGTATGCTTTTTTAAAACGTCATCAAATGCATTGACAGAAGCCATATCTTTGACGATTTCGAAAGATATGTTACCCTGAGGATATTTGGATTGATATTCTTTTAAAAGTGTTTCATACTTGGCTTCACTTCTTGCGGTACCGATGACTTTGTAACCCTTTGAGAGTAAGACATCGAGGACGTGGGTGGCAAGAAAACCGGTAGCACCGGTAACTAAGACTTTATCAGCGGTCATTTTTGTATTTTTTGTAGTTATTTTAGATTGGATATATGAATGGTATAGTAAGTGTATCTCTCAACTTATATAAGATATTACTCCTATTGAGATATGAATAACAGATACATAATTAAAGGGAGGGGATACAGTATACTTTTATACCGAATTGAAGATTTAGAAAGATATGCACGACAGTTTCAATTGTGTATTTTCAAAATGAATAGTGCATTTAGGAAAGTACAGAATTGATTTTGAAAACGGAAACTGAAATATTTCAACAGAGAGTATTACAAATCATGTTAGTAGCCAATTATCAGTTTACAGCCAGTAAACGGAGATAGCGAGCTATGGCTTACAAATTCACCGAGATCTCAACTTACCTAGATTGTTAGCGCGCTTACCGTGGGATGCAACCATTCCCGGACTCTGGATTCGTAACAAACGAGATGCGATGCTGCGCACTCTTTCAAAATGCAGAATATGATGCAGAATATGCTACAGAGTATATATATACGAACCTTGTATTTGAGAGTGTGAATTAGTAATTCAAAGTGTGCCAAATGGAGAAAGACAAAGAATCTATATTATTCAACTAATATATCTGACTAAGAAAATACCCGAAGACTATACGAGAAATCTATGAAGACATATAAGATAAATGTCAACGAATATGGAGTGTACATTTTGTTTGGCTTTTAGCCAATGATTCAACTCAAACCTCATTGTTCATGACATTTGCCTGACAAAACCAATAATTATTTAGCCAAAAAATTGAGAAAATGCAAATAAACAAACAAATACCGGTAAAATTGTTCATAAAAAATTTAGAAGCCTATTATGTGCCAGGCCCTGGTTCAGAGGAATGGAAAAAAAGAAAACATCAAGTCGTCATTGTTGAAATAGTTTTGAATATCATGATTATCTCCCAGAAGCAAGCTTAGTTAGAATTGCAGGTAAAGTAAGACATAAACACAAATTCCTTAATTCGCAGAGTACTAGTAGTATTTAAAATTTTAACATTTACTCTATACAAAATTAATTATATTTAAATATATTTATTAGATAAGGATACTAGTAAAATTAAAGAATAAAAATTAAGGGAACAAAGAACAAAAGGAAACAACGAAAAAAAAAAAGGTAACTCTCACAATTCTCTTTTTGAAGAATTTATGACCTGGAGCAACAGAGTAAGCATATTAGCTAAAATAACTCAAAGACGTTTTTCAGATAATAAAATTAGAACTTGTTGACTCTGTAATATTGTTCATAAATATCTGCAACAGATTTATCTAATGGAATAAATTGGATGTTACCTAATAATTTGACAGATGCAGAGTTATCAATTTCTCTAAGACTCTTCTTGTATTCCTCAGAATCACAGTAACTTGGATCACCAACTGCAACTTTACCTTTTAATGTTGGAACTTTGTTCATAGCATTTAAGACACTTTGAGTACAGAAAGAAGAAGCCGTTGTAAAGATTCTTCTGTTGTTCATGGAAGTGGTAGATAATGGAGCGACGTGAGCAAATGCAACATCTCTCACATCAACATACAAAAATGTAGTATCCTTTTGAGCTTCGGTAGTAGATGGATCAATCGAACTTGCATTAATAATAACTTGGTTGGAAGTGTTCAATGTTTTACCGACTTGGGAGTCAAAAACTTGAGGACCAAAGATATATGGTGGGGTTAATGTAGTTAAAGCAAAATTTGGAGATTCAGTCTTCATGAATTCCCAAGCGGCTTCTTCAGCAAGCTTCTTAGAAGATGAATATCCCATCATTTCGTTATCTCCAACTTGATCCCAAGTTAAAGAAGACCAGTAATCTTCATTAGCAGGTGGTTGCTCAATTTGAGTAAATTCCATCATGGTGACATAAGATGAGGTGATGACGACGTGTTCAACTTGAGGAGCGTGGTCCTTAATAGCCTTTAAGACATTTTTAGTACCTTCTAAAGCAGGAATTTTGTAAGCTTCTTCTGGAGTCTTGCCAGATCCAAAACTGAATGGAGAAGCTGTATGGAGAACATGTTTGATATCAGTATGCTTTTTCAAGACTTCATCAAATGCGTTTGGAGCAGCAATATCCTTAACAATTTCAAATGAAAGATCACCATTTGGGTACTTAGCTTGGTATTCTTTTAAGAGTGGTTCATATTTGGCTTCGCTTCTTGCGGTACCGATGACTTTGTAACCCTTTGAGAGTAAGACATCGACGACATGGGTAGCGACGAAACCGGTAGCACCGGTGACTAAGACTTTATCAGCGGACATTTTTTAATTGAATGTGCTATTTGCGTTGGGATGGATTGGATTGTTTATTTTAGTAACTATTTCTTTCAAATGACTTAAGAAATTAATTGTACTGATCTAAAAATAATTAATAATAATAAAAATAAAATAAAAAGACCCAGATAAAATATAGGGAAGACTTGTCCTTTTATACCAAATTGAACACCAAGCAGGAAAAAAAAAATTATAATTGCACTATTTTTAAATGAAAGATAGAAACCGAAAGACACAAACCGAAAGATACAAAATTAAAAACACTAGTTGTGCTTGGGATTCTTTAAATTGAAAATTTAAGTTATGTAATCTGTAAGAACCTGTTTGCGGAGAAAAATGCTTACAAAAGATAGCGATCGGTGCTTACAAATACGCAACGGAGTTTCGCACAATTAATTGATGGGGTTTGAAGTAGTCTTACATTCACGTTTACATAAGCAGCCTGTAACAGTAACATGCAACTACAGCCTGGAAAATTCTGAACTTTTCCTACGCTCTCCAGAATTCCGCTCGTGTGGGATTCTGTTCGTTGTGTGTCAAATCTTTGATCACAAGGATTAGTAATTCAGATTTCAGAGGACAGAGAGTTACTCCCGCCTTTTGGCATCCGTTTATCTCCATTCTTAAGCTTCGCCTATTGGTTGAAAGTATTGTGGGGCAATTAGAGTTGTACTGCACCTACCACAAATTCTTGATGTAATTGAAATAATAAGCAATATACGAAAACATACACGTTTACTATATTTTATTGCTTATGATAGGACTGTTACTGTTGACAATCACAACTTACTAATTGCGGCCTACCAGATAAGTAGTGATTTGTATTAAAAATTGTATTTATAAGCCTATATATAAGAAGGGCAAAGAGGTCATGGATTAAGTGGCAAAACAGTCAATGTCAATTGAGCAAACAAACAAAAGAAAAACAGATCAAAGTGATAAGTAGTTGATCCAATGCCAGATGACAAATTCATAAACGTCAATAATTGACAACAAATCCATCTAACGGAGTAAATTTGACCAAATATATCATAGTACTTATTATTATTTTTGATAATGTTGAACTCAGTGGGATGATTCCAAATGAGAAAAAGTCAAGAAAGATCCAAAGGACCACAACCGCGCGCTAACGAAATAATTAAGAATCATTTTCTCAGAACTCGGGATAAATATTACAGTGCATGACATGACAACAATGCAAAGAAAGACAAAAATATTTACACATTCTATTTTGACCTTTACATATTGTAATATATCTACAAACTTTAAAAAGTATAGTATTTTAAAATATATTAACTACATAATTATTATATATCATAAGCAAGAGTGAAGGTATTAGATGCCTGAAATCAAAATCGGAAACGCTACATTTCTTTTATTTTCATGCAAGCAATTAAAGAGAAACTAATTTAAAGATTGTTGACTCTGTAATATTGTTCATAAATATCAGCAACACATTTATCTAATGAAATAAATTGGATGTCGCCTAATAATTTAACAGATTCTGAATTGTCAACAACATGAAGACTCTTCTTGTATTCTTCAGTATCGCAATAGCTTGGCTCACCAACTGCAACCTTACCTTTCAAAACTGGAACTTTGTTCATAGCATTTAAAACGGTTTGTGTACAATAAGAACCAGCATATGGAAGTATTCTTTTGTTGTTCATAGAAGTAGTGGATAATGGAGCAACATGTGCAAAAGCGACATCTCTGGCATCGGCAAAGACAGCACTACCTTCTTTTTGGGCTTCAGTAGTAGATGGATCGATAGAACTGGAGTTGATAATAACTTGATTAGAAACATTTAATTTCTTACCGACTTGGAAATCAAAGACTTGAGGACCAAAGATATACGGTGCGGTAATTGTTGTCAAAGCAAATTTTGGAGATTCAGTTTTCATGAACTCCCAAGCGGCTTCTTCGGCAAGTTTTTTGGATGAACAGTAAGCTAATAATTCGTTATCTCCAACTTGATCCCAAGTTAAAGAAGACCAGTAGTTTTCATTGACAGCTGGTTGTGGTTTCATGAATTCCATCATGGTAACATATGACGAGGTGACAATGACGTGCTCAACTTGAGGAGCGTACGCATTGACTGCCTTTAAGATGTTTTTAGTACCTTCAACAGCAGGAATCTTAAAAGCTTCTTCTGGAGTCTTGCCAGATCCAAAACTGAATGGAGAAGCAGTGTGGAGGACATCTTTAATATCAGTATGTTTCTTCAAGACTTCATCAAATGCATTGGCAACAGCCATGTCTTCGACAATTTCAAATGAAAGATCACCATTTGGGTACTTAGTTTGGTATTCTTTTAAGAGTGGTTCATACTTAGCAGCGCTTCTTGCTGTACCGATGACTTTGTAACCCTTTGAGAGTAAGACATCGAGGACGTGAGTGGCAAGAAAGCCGGTAGCACCAGTGACTAAGACTTTATCAGCGCACATTTTTGTATTTATTATTTGGGGGGTGGTTATGTTTTATGTTATTGTATAGAGTTAGGAATTAAATTGTAAAAAAATAACCAAACTGAATAAAAGGAGAAACTTCTCATTTATATATAATTGATTTTGATAAAATATTTTACAAAATTGCGCTCAAGCGAAGTTGAATAATTTACTATCAATGCCAGAATGTCCATCCGGAGATTAGCAATTTTGGAAAATGAAATGTGAAGACTGCCGTGTTTTTGTATGTGATGTATTTGTGCATATGCACTCTTTGTTGGGGTGCCATTTTGAGACCTCTTCTTGTTGACTTTGGCATCTTAAGACCCATCTACCGAGAAATTGTACTACAGCGATTAGAATGTCAGGGATAATACCGCTAGATTCACGCGGTCAGAACAAAGGAAAAAGAAAAAAATGAGTATCCTGCGTCTCTGGTATTGTAGGGAAACCCTATTTTATTAGTAATCATTGTTTTTTCTCCGTCTCTTCTCTTAGAGGGAGAGAAACATTTTAACTGTTGGAAGACATGGAGATGGACTGACATCCTTTCAACTCAACAGAAATGGCCAATGAAGGCAATAACATGAAGAGAAGAGCAAGAGGTTCGATTACTATTAGTTAGAAGTATTTCCTAAATCCGGGGTGTTTCTGGGAGGCTACATGAGAACAATTGTTATAAGGTTTTGCAAAAAGGCCAATTCGTCTAGGTTCTGTCTTTTATTTCCTGTTTCCTACTTTGGTTTGATGTTAGAAAAGATTTTCAATTAGTAATTATGCAAAATACAGAAACATCATTACAAAACATTTTTGAGACTTTGCCACAATCAGTTAACCCTTTTATTTCTTCATATTTTATTTCTTCATAATTTTTACCACGATTTATCAACTGGAAGAAGTATTTCCTACAGAAAGACAGTGGAGGTTATTGCAATTTAAACAATATTAAACAACAATCCGCATCAAACTTGAAGTGTTCAGATTGTGATTATGTACCATTTACTATTTACTATTTTGTTGTCTTATGATCCACAAGCCCTGTCTATTCTGCCGACACAGGGCACATACTTCTCCTCCAGGTGCTTAGGTAAGCGCTTAACTCCTGTAAAATCCGCGCACTAACGATGGCGCATTATGGGGCTTACGCCAAGCCCTTTGTCCTGATGCGACTATTGCCAGCTTGTCAGAAGATTTCAACTTTTCCAATTAGCTTTAAGAAATTTAAACAGCCTTCCGTGAATCGGTTAACTTCAAGAAGGAGCAGAGGCTTAGCTGTATGATGATATGTTTCACTGTTTTGTTTCGGCTCTTTTGGTTACAATGCTGTTTTTTTTGCAATTGAGCCGCTATCAATCATACAAAATACCGCATCTATTCAGATTATTCAACAAATGGACACTACTCTGCTACTAATGAATGATAGTTTTTCAAAAGACGGGTTTAATATCCTTCTTCACTCACAACTGACATTTGCCATTATTGACTTTAGTAGTTGAATTTACTCTATCAACCTATTTTTTTGTATACTGGTATGGTTTTGTAAAATAAATCAAAAAAATGTAAAATTAACTTCTTCATTGGGGAAAAAAATATATGTATTAATTATATAAGCTTACATAAAAAAAAAGTTGACTTAGTCAACAAAAATGTCCGTTGACTAAGTCAACTGAAAATTCAAAACAAAAAAAAATTAACAACGAGTAAGAACAATCAAAAAAAAATAGCATAAAATTAGGCACAAAGATTACGTCGGATTGTTAACTATTTAATCCATTAGATTATTAACTTTATAGTATTGTAAAAAAGTATCGGCAATAATATTGTTTAAATTATTAAAGTTGATATCACCCAATAGTTTAATAGACTCAGAGTTGTCAATAGTTTTAAGGCTTTTTCTGTACTCTTCGGTATCACAATATGATGGATCACCAATTGCTACTTTACCTTTTAGGAATGAGGTTTGATTCATTGCATTTAGAATATCCTGAGCACAGAATTTACCACCTGCAGCCATGACTCTTTTGTTATTCATAGTGGTGGTAGATAGTGGAGCTATATGAACAAGTGCTGCATCTCTGACATCTAAGTAAACTCCGCTCATTTGCTTCTGAGCTTTGGTTTCTGAAGGATCAATAGCTAAAACGCCTAAAAGCATTTGATTTGATAAATTCAAGCTCTTGCCAACTTGAAAATCAAAAACTTGTGGACCAAACATATAAGGTGGTATGATTGTAGTCAAAGCAAAATTTGGAGATTCTGTTTTAACAAAATCCCAAGCTGTTTCTTCAGCAAGTTTCTTGGAACAACAGTATCCTAACATTTCACTATCACCAACCATATCCCAAGTTAAAGAAGTCCAACTTTTTTCAGTATAAACTGGATGAAGACTTTCATCAAGTTCAGTAATAGCTGCAAATGAAGAAGTGATTACGACATGTTTAACGTTATGTCCATAATCTTTGATGGCTTGTAAGATATTTCTGGTACCTTGAACAGCAGGAATTTTAAACGCTTCTTCTGGAGATTTGCCTATACCATATGCAAAAGGAGAAGCAGTATGAAGAACATGGCTAATGTCACCATGTTTCTTTAAAACATCGTCGAATGCATTAGCAGCACCAATTTCTTCAACAATTTCATAAGTAAGCTTGCCTTCTGGATACTTCATGTTGAATCCGTTCAATAAAGGTTTGTATTTTGCTTCGCTTCTAGCAGTACCAATAATTTCATATCCCTTAGATAATAATAAATCAACGATATGTGTGGCAAGAAAACCTGTTGCACCAGTAACTAAAACTTTTTCAGTAGACATTTTTAAGTAAATATATATAATCAAATATTTAAATTTTTTTGATTGCGATTTTTGAAATCAATTAAGAAAAGAAGCAAAATGAATAATAATTTCACATTTAATAGAAGAACAGAAAGATAATTATCTATTTATACTGAAAAAAGAGAAGGAAAACAAAATAAATGGAAACCACGTTTATTTGTTTGCTAATTCAGAATTGAGAATATAATTCTTCGATTGAGTGTATAAAATTCCGGAGTTAAAGTGGAGTTAACTGAGAAGCTCTTATGTAAGAAATTCTCGGTATCTCACTTCCGCTTTAGTATAAGCGGATTCGTATATGCCCTAATTTAAGCATTCAAATTATGAAAGTTATATTACATCATAGAAGTAATTAAACAAAAGGGTTTAGGATGAATGAAATGAAATAATTATATTCAGAAACTGATTATTTATCAAACAAAAGGGTTTAGGATGAATGAAATGAAATAATTATATTCAGAAACTGATTATTTATCAAATGATTCAGAAATTTGACATTTCACCAGGGCTGTTCTATATTTTAATAACCAGACTGGTACTATTTGTAAATCATTTGTTATGTTGATGAAAATGGAGGCACTTTCTGGTAATTATATATTGTTTTAGACAGAAGAAGTTCATAATAAACTATCTCACTCTTTAAACTTTAGTAAATGATAAATTATGAATAAGGAATACGAGTCCAGAGCACCGTTGTACTACGGAGTTGATTCTATCTCTGTTTGGCCCTCGGCGGACCACACTGCTAACCCTTTAGATTGGAGAGGAGACGGGGGATAGGGAACAGGAAAAGCAGGGACTTAATGGGACACGTCGGGGAACAAAATGCAGGCGGCAGGAGGGGCGACGCCTTGTACACCGCTTTCCTCTCTTGTCTCCGTCAGAACAATGAGCTTTTCCCAATATCCGATAATCAGTTATGAGCTTACGTAAGAATTCATGCAATTGCGGGACTTTAGGATGAGAAACTGTGAAGAACTCCATTTTGATAGTTGAGATGTATGTATCTTGTACGTCAATCCAAATATTGTAGGGCTGTCACAAGATAGACTAAGATCAATGAAAGACGATTGCGTATTCAACACGATTGAATAGCTAACTTCTTTTCTTTTCTTTTCTCTTTCGGAACATCCGGTATTAAGGGTCTCAGTGTATATTTTCATAATATATAGTATATGTTATCTATACATCTCGTATATCTCTAGGTTCTGGACATATAAATATAGTTTTTAGTCCCTGATTTTTCATATGAAATAATTAGGGTTTCCAGTGTTTTGTCAAGAAAACAAAAATGGCGAAACATGACGATGATCCGCGTTACACAAATGATGTGGAAATGAATTCGTTTATAGTAGACGAAGAAAATTACGCTTCCTCTTCAGAAAGTCCAGCATCATACGAATTTAGCGGAAAGGGTCCAGATTTTAATCCAAGAAAATCGAATTTAAGAAAAAGTAGTGTACATAATAATAGAGACAGCAACGACAACAATAATGATAATAATGATAATAATGATAATGATGAACAATTTAGTGATTTTGAAGAAGATGACCCTTTGAATTTCCAGTATTTTGAGGATTTATACAAGGGTAATTCTTTCAAATCAAGATTCGCACATGCGAGATATATCACTTCAAAATTTCTAATAAGATTCTGGAAAGGTCCTAAAATTCCATATGACAGTCCTTATGAATTTAAAAATATATATTTAAAGAAAATAGACGAATTCCCTTATTATGTTAATTGCCGTTATCCATCATGGAAAAGACTCTTGATACTTTCCATTTATTTATTCGTTTGGTTTAATGCAATTTATTATAACTTGAAACCATTTTTAACAACTGACGCTACATTCACAAAAGAAGAAAACCCTGAAGAAAAGACTAGAATTATAAATCTTTCATGTAGAAGTGCAAGATCAGTTTGGAAAGGAAAGAATTCAGTTTGTGGATTAAATGCTGAGAGCTGTAAACCCTTTGATGACAGAGAAGTGATTTTTAGATGTCCCGCATTATGTGATAGAGAATCGTGGACTTACTCAAGTCTCACAGTTGGGGATCAGGATGTTAAATATAGAGGTTATTTCATAGGTGGTGGTAAATATGAAAAGCAAAGCGATAAGAATGGAGAGCAAGAAGAAGAAGATATTTTATCGTATCCTTATAGAGCCGATTCTTACCCATGCGGTGCTGCCATTCATGCAGGTGTGATTTCTGCAATGTACGGTGGATGCGTTAAACTCCGATTCACAGGCCATCAGAACGAATTTCCATCAAAGAAATCATACTATTCAACTATTGAAGATTCTATTGGATTTGACTCCTTTTTCCCATCAAGTTTCCAATTCGTTAAGATTCCAAGCACATGCACAAATTGTTATGATCCGAGATTTTCAATCGTTAACATCAACTTTTTCTTTGGGCTGCCGTTGATTTACTTTAATTATAATTCAACTATAGCCTATTGGATTAGTTGTATAGTTGGATTTTGGACTATTATTTTAACTTTTGATCCTCCAATTATTATTAATGTGCAAGATCCAGAGAGTTTACCAACACTAGTTTCCTTAGGATTTAGAAGATTTTTACCATTTTGCTTTATTGCATACACCATTTGGCATCTCTGTGTTAAACTTACACTCATATATCCAAACTCATCTATTTGTAAGACTTTTGTATGGTATCCTCTATTCTGGATAGGGTTGTTAAACAATGTTACTTTTGACAGATTACCTGTGGACAGATTAACTTTAAAGGATATAGTGACACAACCAGGTGCAATAACAGCAACGATTGGTATAATTTCTACTATATTTATTTGTGCTTGTATTCAAGCATACAAGGTGTGGTTAGCAGGTAAATTTCAAAGGTATTTGTTTATATATTCAATATTTATATTTGGATTGATTATATTAGGAAATTTACCAGGATTAAATTTAAGAGTACATCATTATATTCTAGCGTTAATTTTAATTCCTGGTACTGCAACAAAAGGTTTCAGTGCAATGTTGTTCCAAGGTGTTCTTCTCGGTTTACTAGTTAATGGTATATCTAGATGGGGGTTGGCAGCTATTGAAGAAACATCCAGATCTTTAAGAAGAGCCGACCCAACTGGAGAAATTAAACCACCTGTATTTGTAGGATTTAATGACACAACTAATGAACTTAGTTGGAAAAATGTTGATAAAACAGACCCAAAAATAATGGATGGGGTTACTCTTGCACCAAGTGATAAATTATCTGGATTTTCGCTTTTAATAAATGACGTTGAAAGATACAACGGATACAATACGACAATTGATATTCAAAGACTCATAGACGAAAATAAAGAGTTGAAAGATGAAGTATATTCTGCTATAAATAGCAACGATTCAAATAAAAATACTACAAATTTATACTTAAGACTGGCAAGAGCAAACGTAAATCATAACTCTGAATCTAGAAGTGACTATACAAAGGCTGCTATTCTTGCATGGCCACCAACACCACAAACTGTCGATGGAGAGCAAAATGATGCAACTGGGGAATCACAAGTTGAAAAGTTTAAATTTCCAGAATCTGGTGTCACAAAATAAACACAAAACACGAACAAAAATAAATATTCGTAAACATAACTATATATATTTAAAATGAACTCTCAAACGCCAAATAAAATACAATAAATTTTTTGAATTTACTTGATTTAATTTTTAAAATTTAACCCTGTAACTTGTAAATAATCTATCTTTTAGCGCCAATATCTTTGAACAATAGAAAAGTGGAATCAACATTTCTATATTTAGAAAATAATAATTCTCACTTTGTATTTTCCTTTTTGCTCTTGTTATTGTTACCCGATACAGATCATTTGATTACCAAAAATAGAATTATTTAGTTCTTCACGCCTTTTTTTTTTCCAAGTTAAAATTTTCATGAGACATCATCATACGTTTACATTTTGCCTTCAGAAAATTCGGAAAAGCTGGAATTTTATTGACGAAGTGTGTGTAGTAAAGTGACCAAAGATTCTTTCAGGTTGTGGACTAAAATATTTTCACATTTTGCCACAACTCAAGCGGTGCGATTAGGTTCAGAGGTGGATATCGCCGTCGGTGATAGTAATAAAGAAAAGACGCGAAGATATCAATCGCACGACACTTCTATTATTACTTTTAAATGCCGAAACAATTGGCCGCCAAGGTCATTCGCCATCTTCTCAATATACACACACATCGACTGTGTTGTTCAAGAAGGTTAATATGGAATTTATCTTGGGATTGTTGATATTCCAATCAATTCCAAAGAATTCTATAATTATCAATTGTGATAAACAAGTTCTTCGATATGATTGCTATTGTTTATGACAGGAAAGCCGCAAGGCTCATTCATCATGAATATTTTATCATATGGTGTCATTTCTACAAGATGAACACGAAAACCGACAAATCAAAAGTCTTTAAAATTGATCGATGTTCCTGTTTTATACACCTTTGAATTATGCGGCTTAGTTGAATCCAGCATAACATTACAAAATCATAAGCCGCTTGATCTAAGTTTCAATATTTATATATTTAAATTATATATTTTGAAAGTCAATACACTTTATGCAATAAATTTTGCATTTATCTTTAACAAATTTATGTGCAAAGTATCTCACGATCTGACATACTAAGCCACGAAAGCCATAAATTTTCTAAAAATAACTAGTTGATATCATAATTTTCTAAGTCATCAACTAAGAAGAACGGAAGGGGTTGGTTTTTATCTAATCAATAATTTTAAACTAGCAAGGGTGATTTGTAATTGGGAAAGCAAATTAAATAAATTATGATTATTTTGCCTTTTCAAAAAACGATCTGGAATAATAATTTGAAATATGATGTACCTTTTTGACTTTAAAATTTTTCAAAACTTGCTCGTTTTTTTGTATGAATTTTTTAAGAAATCTTTTTTTCATTTTTTAATTTTTCACTAATTTTACTTGTTTAGATTTACGTAACACTGTTTTTTTTTTGAGTTTTAAGGTCCAATCGATTTCAAAATAAAAAAACATAATTTTAAAATTTTCCAAATCATGCATAGTCACTGGAGATAAACTATATTACTTAATTTCTCTAAGTAATAAATAACTGCTAATTATACCTACATACGCTCATGATATCATACCTAGCAACACAGCAATTAATCATTTTCTTATGACTACAACATATATGTGCCTTAACTATCAGCTACCAGAAAATTTATGACATCTAGTAGTATTTACAATTGCTTTGAGGTAAGTTTGTCTTAACAGAATAATCTAGATTGCAATTGAAAAGCAAAATAGCAAAGCAATTACAAAATGGCTTGAGTTATCTTGAGTCTTTATAATTTGCTGGAAGCCAAACTTTAAAAGAGAGTATAGCGGGTTTTAAAACTTTGATTGTATGGCTTGACTGGATATTTTGCTCTTTTGGAGAAATCGTAAGGAGGACTTGACAACAAAATTACAATTATCTGATCTTACGTAATCGGATAAACTCTCACTCACAATCCTGGGGGAGTTCGTTTTTCTCGCTGACGTCATACCAGAACAACGATAACACAGCGATTAAACCATCGAATGCGTTGGATCCTGGAGAAATTGAAACCACGCTAGAAGTCAAATAAACTGGAGAAGATGTTTAACGCTGTTGTCAATAGGCATAACACTGGAAGCTTTGGTTGCCTGTAGATCTCCCCTGAAATGTTATGTGATGCGGTGTTAGGTATACAGATACATAGAATAAGGGGCTAAATACAGTTATCTGTATCCACTAACTTCAAGCCACAAAACTACTATTAAATTTGATTATGTGAATGATAAGAGCAATTTAAATCACAAGTTCTTTCAGATTCTATAACTGTTTTAAAGTATTTTTGTTGACTATAAGTTAAATCTGAGTTGTTTGTGAGTTGTTTGTGAGTTACAATGCGATAGATAAATAAATAAATAATCAAGTTTTAGTCTTGTCTGTGATGTAATACTGCGAAAGTCATCTTTCTTTCAACAGGATGATTTGCAAGTGTGTGGTATTCTGCATTGCTGATACTGCCAGTGGATTAATTATATCTCAGAATGGAAATCCAGTATCTACATATCATATCTAGATAGCTGCTGGGGGATATTCGGAGGTAGAACCACCCAATCCCATCCCATTCCAATCCCACCTGAGGCTCAGGGTTGCGTACCTCGGTGTAGCACCATCCTGGACCAGATGTTAAAGTTTTCGGGAGTGCTTCCCAGCAAGGCGGCCAAAAGAAAAGCACCCCACGTAGTTACAGCCACTGAGAAAAGCTTTCCTGCTTTAGCGGTAGCTGAGCCAATTGACTTTTTGCCGCCTTTTCTCTCCACAGACCTCCTTTAATAACAGTCTGCAATGTTCACGGCCACATGCAGCAAACCCACAAAAATTCCAGTTTTGTTGACCTACTTGCCAGGCTTCACTTCCACTTACAGAAAGAGCAAAAGTCAATTGTTTCTTTAGAAAATTTGGGAGAATATATAAATTTAACATATACAGTGTGTACAGCGTTACAGCCGTATAGGCAGCCAATGGACTGGGGAGAAGGAGATATCTCACCCTGGCCTAAATTGCGTACCCGGAGTCTGGTAATTTACAATTAGGTCTATTACTCTAAGTTTATAATTATCTGCAAAATTGATAAATCTTTTAATTTCATCACAGTACAGTATCTTATTTTCTAATGTGTATATATATATATCTTCAAATTTAAATGAAAAAAAAAAGAACACTACTGTGTTTAACTAACCAAAAAAGACCAAAAATATTAGGAAACCCAGACAACCAATCTGTTTTGTGAATTAATTCGTATACCCTTTTGGCCTATGATGTAAGAGTATTATTAGTTTTGTTTAGTTCTGGTAATTTTATAAAAAGGTCTTACAGCCCTAAACCTATCAAATTTACATATCGCATACTATACAATGATAAATCTAGACTTTTTAGAATTAATGTAAGGTATGTTAAATGTTTGTATTGATTTTTTGATTTTTTTTTGTGTTTTTCCTCTTCCTGACTTGAGAACAGTTTCTCTATTAAAATTTTTTTCTTTTGTTTATATAACCTTTGTTCTATAGAATGCATGTTTCCCTAACGTAATTAGGAATAGTTTTTCTAGAAGCAGCACGTCAAGTTACCATTCTCATATAGGCAGATCAAACAAATCAATGCGAATACGAATTAATGTAACAGAAGGAAATTTTATAACCAACTATCGTATTATTATTATAAATATCATGCATAGGTAATGGAATAATAGGTAATTATTTTGATTTAATTATTTATTTGGCGGGTTATGAAGTAGTCTGCCCAATTCTCATTGGTGACATATACAGTCGATCATTTAAGGAATGAGATAATTATTGAATCGGTTTACTTATAACTCTTAGTAGAAAACTGTCAAATGAGTATGTATAATATCTTAACTTATTTAAATTCATATATATTTTTTTTGTTTTTTAAATAACGACGATCAAAAATTATAAAAAAAAAGAGTTTGAAATTTTTAAAAATAGCCATTCATACTTCATTTAGAATTGGTCTAGACCATTTTCTCGGTCCAAATTATTTCCATTCTGGGAAAATAATGTAAAATTACGTACATATTTTTTTTTCTCTATAATTTTCTAAAGATTGTTTTTAGTTTAGTTCAATTTAGTTTAGTTTAGTTTAGTTTGTACATTTATATTTATATGGGGGATAAATTTTGCTTTTAACTGAAAATTAATTTGAAAATATATATAGGTAAATTACATGTGGTTTATTTATGAAACAATCTTTTTTTCTTATTGTCTGATATTTCTCTGCTATAGGCACACAACAACAACGCTAATATCAGTAGAAGTAAATTTTATTAAATTGAATTCTGTATCCACTAAAAAATCTTATTAAAGAAGATTTGAAACTGGAATTACAGAATGGCTGGCTGCTGCATTTAAATTACATCTCATAATTTAATTCTTGTTTTACGAACTTTTATTGTAAACTTATATAAATAATTTCAGGAAATGAGTAAATGACGTATTAGACAGTACTATTTTTAATTTATTGACATTGTTGTAAATAAGGCAGTAAAAAAAAAAAAGATATTCACCATCTAGTGAAAAGAGACATGGTTTATTTAAAAAAGAGTTTTTCTTATTAGGGGACGAACGAAAAAGATTAAACAAACAATCACACAAACACTCACAGACAGACAGACAGACAAATACAGACTAGTAAGTATCATTATCCTGATGCTCGTAATGATGTCGTCCGTGTGTCTGGACTCTTTTTCTAGGGCATTGGAGAGTTCCATTCTTTTCCCTTTCTCAGGATGAATCTGCGTCATAGCACTGTCAAGAGCTCTACGAGTTGAGATGAGGCGAGGCGCTATGGGAGCGGCTGGGGACAGCTAAAGAAGGGAAGGGCGCGAAATAGGGGAAAGCGAGGATTCGCTTCTCTCCGTGTGGAGTATGGGACAAAGCCAGATTGCAGTCTGCGGAGAGCATGTGGCACATGTCAGCCGCTTGCGGCTCATAAAGTGTCCTGTTAATATTAACATTTAATTTTATCACTATTTATCACCAACATTTGTAATGATGGCGGTTTATATTTTTTACTTAAGATCTGAACTTGAAGCATCTTTATAATGTGATTTTAAACTCTACTCAGGTAATGAAAAAAAAAAAAAAGAATAACCAGCACGCTTTCCGGTGGAGAAGAAAAAGGGGGAAAGGTGATATGTGTTTCCAAACAATATGGTTACATTAAAGAGAATTACTTTACCAGCTATCGAAAAATGTTTGTTATCGCGGATTGGATATTATTAAAGCTGGGCTAATTTATTTCACTAACTGTTTTTTTTTCTTTTTTCAATATTTGTGACATTCAACCACAAAATACTCCTTTATAACTTTTTTCTTTTTGTTTTGTGTTGGCATACCATACTAGACCGGTCAAATAAAACCAAAAAAGAATAAAAAAAGTCAGACATATGAATATATGAATGCCGCCAGATGTCCCAAGAGGAAGAGGAGGGTCGCGGGCAGTATTCTGGCCTGTATGACTTTTAAATTGGCAGAGCTTATGGACTGGCGCTCTTTTTATCAGCCGTTTCTCGCTGTGTTTCCGTCTGCAGCTTCTCGTTACTTGATTGTTTCACCCCACCACGCCATTGCCATTCTGCCAGTGCATATTATTGTTATCTCCAGGCGTTGTCATCTTCAGCTGTGAGCGGTATATAAAAGAGATCGTCGTGCCACCTGACTTTCTTACACCAATGCGGTGTCGTCCAGCCTACAGAGCACACAGCCCGCAGAAACGTATCATCACAGCTGGCATGAATACGACCTTCGGTGCAGGAACTCTATAGGGATACTTGCTGGAATCATGTGGTATATCTCATGATTGTAGCTATTGCGCTTTAACAATCTGTGGATGTTACAACTTGAAGTGCAACAGGAGTACACCTGAAAGAGTCTAGACTCTCATAGATTGAATTTTACTGCAATCATGTGACAAAATGAGAGTATGCTTTTTGGAATTGTAGCAGGGACAGGGAAGGGACATGTTTTAAAAATTGCGACTCTTTTTCAGATTGAATATTTAACAAAGTGCATGATGTAAGTTTTGAAAGTTATAAAAAGAAAAACAGGCTATTTTGATCATGAGGATTCTCATTCCAAAAAACAAACAAACAAACAAACAAACAAAAAGTCAGAACAGAGTGGAGTAATCATGTATTATTTCAATTAACGAGTGCTTAAAATCTTACCGCTAACGCTACTTTAACTTAACAGATCCCTGAACTTAAATTTGAAACTGTATATCATATCTAACGCTGCAACAACGGTTGAAAGTTCTGAAACAATTAAAATGTAGCAGTGTCAAACAGGTGACAGATTAGGTACATGATATAGAGAATACAGGCCAATATATTTAAACTGTAGTTAGTCTTTATAGCTAGCAACAAGCGAGGCTAGACCAAATATATATGGGCCATTGCTATCTTCATTTCTATCAAACTCGTCTGTATTTCTTTTCTCTTTGTTTCAGACGAGGATCTCACGCTAACACCCACCTTCCCCGGTTCTAGTAGTTCCCGTGTGGAGAGTCCCCGCCTCTTGGCCATCTCGAAGCTATATGTTACGTGTGACAAGACTGGCTGAACGCACGGTGACACAAAATCACCCCACACAAAAGTACAGCCGTAGCTGCGTGGATGTCATGACTGGCGTGGCTGCCATGGATTCCGTGGATACTGTGGATACAGAAGCGTACCCTATTTGAATAGACGTAAAACGGCCTGTGTTGTCATGGATGATTGTGTTTCTCTGCCGGGATGAACCGAGAAAAAGACAACTCATCGGGTCTATTATTCGCCCCAACGACAATCTCCACAAATCTTTTCATTGGTCCGATTCAATTGACTTGAAGACTTAGACAAAGACCGAGTCGTTATTCAGTCCATATCTAAAATTTCTTATTATTTATACAGGTTATTTATATTTATGATCAGTTTAATACTTTAGTGTTAACCTACTGTCAATCAAATTAATATTAATTCGAATTAATTCTAAATATTATAATTATATAAATATATATCTTACTCTTTTCTTTATTACCTTTTTTCTTTTGATCAATCATTTTATCATTGTTTTATCATATATATTTATAAATATATTTCACTTTGATATCATATTATCTTAAATCAATTATTTATTTTAAGAAAACAGAGGTCAAGAAGAAAATATGCATTGTTTTAGCTGCGTAAAATATAAAATCAGATACCCCAGCTATTAAGACATACAAGTGCTTGAAGTGATTCAGGAGGCAGCTTATTTTGTTCGTCTGTTAAGAAAAGTTGGCACTTAGAGAAAAGTCTCTCTACTGGAGCAGATGATGCTTGTATAGAAAGATAATACCTTGCCATATTTCTTAAAGTTGGAAGCGTTGGTGCATGGGCCCAAAAGTCTACCAAATTGTGTGTTGAAGAATTTGACATCCTTGAATAAGCTAACAACTCAGAGTCTAGTGTAGAAAAAATGCGAGAACCAAAGATTTTAGCCTTAAGTCCTACATCATCGACTGTTTCTGTAAGATCTTGAAAATTGAAAAACATTCTTGATTTCTCTTTTAAAAAATCAAATTCCTCCTTTGTGAAGAAACCCTTTGGTCTCAATAAATCTGCAACTCGGAGCGCGTCATTATCTTTAATTTTAGAGCAATATTCAGTAACTTTTATCAGTATCCCATTAATCACATCATCCACTTCAAACATTTCAGGCAAAATTTCAAGGTTTTCAAGAGTGGTTTTCAAGTTTTCAAAGGCTGAAATGTAACCCCCAATGTTACCATCTCCATCTTGACTGAAAATTTCATACATCTCTTTCAATGGCTGTAAAATAGATATTACTAGGTCGACTTTGGCCCAATCCAAATCGTCAAGACGGAACTCTGACATACCTGATTCACGACTTATAAATAAATCGATCGTTGGTGCAAGTTCAGCAGCTCTTTCAAGCATATCACAAGTGCTATTCCATTTGGTTCGTACATCCAAAATCGGAAAGCCAGTTTGCAAATTAATGGATGCATAAGTAGTGAACCTTTGTTGAAGTTGCGGACTCATACTTATCATTTTGCTAAAGCTCCTTATCTTCGATAAGATGTTATGGATATCATTGATATCCTCACTTCCAGAATCCAAAATTCTCAACCCTGCCTTTGCTATCAGATTAACGATATGTGTCATACATCTAACTGTGCAATTACAGTCAGTATTATCTTCCAAAAGCGGAATTGCAGCTATGTTAGAAGAAGCATCGTCGAAGGTAACAGCTAAAACATTCCCCTCGATTTCATATTCTCCAATAACATTATTAATAATGGAAGATATTGCTGAAGCGTCATGCGTTCCATCTACTTCTTTTAGCGAGAGAGATAAAGAAATTGGTTTAAAATCTTGATTTATGTAATGTGCAGTGACACCAAAGTATGAAATATTATCTGGTGACGTCCAAATATCACAAGTCAATGAGACACTGACTTGAGCTGCCAGCTCGGACTTTATTGCAGCCAGACGGACCAGGTACATCTGAAACATTTTATTTAATACCGCTGCGCGGTCAAATTTCAACTCCTTAAAGCGATCATTAAGCAAGTCGCTGTATTCTCTAAAAGAATCACTTGTGAAAAATGTGAAAGGCACCATATTTTGAACTATAAGTTTCACAGATGCCCTTTCAAGACTTGCTTTGGTTAAAAGGGGTCTTACCGGCAAAGCGAACAAAGAATCAATGGTGGTCTGCGACCTTCTCGTCTCTTGAATGTGATGTTTTTTCATCAAATGATGTAAAGGATTCTTAGTGCTCCGTGAAGGTCCAATTGAATATTCGACACCACAATTAGGAAAGCGACATTTCACCTTATTACCACCAATGTCCTCAAAATGCTTCCATACGATACTACTCCCATTTTGTGATCTCTGAGCAGTACTGGTTGAAGGTGTAATGACTTCAGGGGATACAGAAGTACTCATCTCATAAATATGATGTTTTTTCTTCAAATGGCGTAGAGGATTCTTAGTGCTCCGTGAAAGTCCAACTGAATATTCGGCACCACAATTAGGAAAGCGACATTTCACCTTATTACCACCAATGTCCCCAAAATGCGTCCAGACGATACTACTCCCATTTCGTGGTCTCTTAGCAGTGCTGGTTGAAGGTGTGATGGTAGCAGGGTATACAGGTGTGATGGTAGCAGGGTCTACAGGTGTACTCGTCTCACGAATGTGATGTTTTTTCATCAAATGGTGTAGCGGATTCTTAGTACTCCGTGAAGGTCCAATTGTATATTCCTTATAACAGTCAGGAAAGCGACATTTCACTTTATTACCACCAACGTCATCAAAATGCTTCCATATGATACTGTTCCCACCAGTTCGCGATCTCTTAGCAGCGCTGGTTGAAGATGTAATGGCGTCAGAGGACACAGGAGAAGCTTCTTGGCTGAACATTTGATCTAAGTTAATGAATATACAAATCCATCTATAAATATATATCTATGTTGTTTCTAAATATTGTAACTAACTTATATGGTATATTTAATATATGTCATATATAGGTAAAGTTGGGATATGTTTGTATGTATTTAAGAAGATTATAATATGTATCTGAGTGTATATAGAATAAAAAATGGGCGATAGAGAAATATCTATCTATCTATTTTGGCCGCGATTTTTGTTTACAAATTTTGATATTGGGGACCCACGCGTTTGGATCATACGAGAATATTCGGACCAATTCGGACCAGTCCAGAATATACCCGATTACGGACCACGAGGGACCCGATTACGGACCACAAAAATGACCGAGAAAATTGTTTGAGCCCCCGTTAACATTCCTAATTTTATAATATAGGGGTCCTGGTTTTGGTTTCGTTTATTATGTTGTATTTTTTCACTTAGAAGCAATATACAACTTCAATTTGCATGAAGAGAGTATAACTAACTTTCAATGAGATCATTTTGTTAAGCGAAGGTTCACGTTTTCCATGAAGTCATGATGATCACATAATTAACCGACCGTTGCCCCAGTTGTTTAGTTTTCTGTTGATATACTTACTCTACGAAACGAACAGTGGTTTATAAAGTGAAAATGAAAAAAATGTAAATTATTGCAGATTTAACTAGTTTTATTTATCCACAGTGAGAAAAAGCAAGAATTAAAAAATAGCAAAAAGCATAAAGGAAAAAGCAAAAGAAAATGATAATTCAATACATTTAACCATTTATAATTCGATGCCTATGGTTAATTATAGCAATGAGCAAATTACTATGTTTGTATAGAAAATTAATGTTCTACATCTGTGTTACATCATAAAGTGCAGTTTATTTTTTATGTATCTTGGTAAGTGGGTAACTTTAATATTATACTTCCTGATGGTCTTTTGACTAACTACTCAGAAAGTACGTGAGGAGCGTTTAGGTTAGAGTTAAAACGGATGGCAAGAGCTTATTTGTACTCCTTGACCACACCGCCATTACATTGGCCCACGTCTGCGTGCGCCAGCGCTGCTCCCAGCTGTGCAGCGGTACATGTCCCCGCAAAAGATGCAGCAGGCCACAGGAGGCCACATCCTGGCGGGTAATCAGCACATGCGCTGGTCAGATTGCTGGCCAGACTTGTTACAGACTTGGTGAAAGCTTCAAAGGAGGGAGAACACATACCCTGAAACACACGAATCATCAGAAACACACAAAACATCGGAAACACAGGGCCCCTTTTCTGGTAAAGACTCCGGGTATTTCAACCAACTTCATTCACACTTTGACACTTCAAAATAGTGAATGTTTGTTATTTAATCTATATTGTGATTGTTCACATATTCTATGAGCTAGATAAGGGATTTTCAGAAAAGAAGAAAAAAACAGATATCCATCACGTGGAGGTTCTTAATCTTTATTTTTGTCTCTGTAGTTTTTTGTTGATTTGACTTTCTCGTTTGTTTCATAATTACTTCACCACAATAACATATTCCAGTAAATCTATATTTAGAAGCAGGTGTTGATTGACATCATTTAGGTACTCACCTGTTATTTTCAATTGAAGTTCCAGAATAAATTAGAATTTATAAATCACACACTAAGCATCAAAATAACCAGCACAAAAAATGTCAATTAATTTTAGTTAAAACAATTGTTTTCATTGAAAATTTAGCGAATTTTTTAAATAGGGTTTATACAATAGTAATTATGAAATAATAAACCATATATCATATACTATATATTATTATTATTATTATTATTGTTCATAATGTCGTATTTACGTTATACAACTAGTTTACCCAAACCTGAGTCACATTACTACAACTCTGTATTTCGTTTATAATATATGTACTGAAAGATTGTAATTTTCAAAAAGAAATGTAATTGAAAAAGATTTAGGCACCAAAAAAAGTTAAACTCCACTCAACCGTAGAGTTAACCTTACGAGTCTCACATTACCTACGGTATGTCGTATCTGTAGAAACCAAAAAAAGTAAAAAAGAGAAATTAGCAAAATAGTTTAATAAAACACGTTGTCCCTTAATGGCCGTTTGATTGGTTCATACGTATTCTTGTTGTTATTCAGATATGTTTACATACAAAAGTTTACTTGTGATAATGACAATATGGAGAGACGAATTATTTTCTGAGTCAAATGATGTTTGAATTGTGATCGTTAGCAACAAAGAGAGAGAGAGAGAGAGAGAGAGAGAGAGAAAGAGAGAGAGAGAGAGAAAGAGGGAGACAGAGAGAGAGAACGTGTGTGAAAGAGTGATTAATTGGTTGGTGATTACTCCTTACAATTGAATAACAAGAAAGTGACTAGTAATTGTAAATAGAGTCTATGCTATGAACCCATCGTGCTTTATATGTGCAGTTAAATATGAATAGGACGCCAGACAAAACGTAGCACTCTATCGTCTCTCTGTAAATTTTCAGCCAAAAAACTCCCTCCTCTCTCTCGCTTGATCAAAGAGATGCAAGAAGATGCACAAATATTCATAAATAAGTATACAAATGCATATATAAACATTAAATGAGCAGATTACAAGTAATATATGCATTGACATGTATGTCAATGCATATATACATGCTAAACAATCAAACATCATCATACGGTGTTTTTATTTACTCCAATTTAAACTTCTTGGATCAAAATTATTTCTCAAGATATTACATAACAGCGGTGACGCAATTAGAGTTCCTATGTTTACATTATACTCTATGATGCTCATTTAGCTGTACAATGATGTAGTTGCAAACTCTATTTTGCTGGATTCCGGGTTATGCTCATTTCTGAAAAAAGAAAAGATGATTGACAATGCAGGCTACAGGGTGCAGATGGAGGGCGACCCGCATTGAGCCACGCTTCTGCTACTGTGCTACTGTGATACTCTGCGCTACCCGCGAACATCCACCTACGGCGTGCAACGGGACTTTGCTGAGCTGTGCTGGATCTGCTGCAGCCTGCAGCCGGCGAAAACAGTGGACACGGATCCGGAGAGATTTTTGGCAGGCCTGTTACAAATTAATGCGAGATGCCCTCCACGCCCACGCTACACCCACGCGGGACGCAGACTGATTTACACAGGGTAGCTGTTCACAGCGGGCCGGCTGTGCTGCTCGTGCGTGCGTGCGTGGATGCGTGCGTGAATGCGGACATGCATCCTCCATGCACGCAGCTTGTCCTCAGATTCCAGATGAATCAGCAGGAGAGAGGGAAAGAAGGAAGGCCAGGCCAACTCAACTTGTCGCTATTTTTAGTCCAATGCTATTTACTTTCTATCTACGCATGGCATGTACGTTATGCCAGTTTGCCAGTCTGCAAGTTTGCCGGTATGCTACTTTACTTATTTCTATTTGATTAAATGCTATTCTAAGTATGTTATGTTTATGGATGGTTAATGGAATAAACTTGTAATAGACTAACTGGCATAGCTTCAAATTTTAATTTTAATCTTAATCTTAGTTTTAATCTTAATTCTAATCTTAATTTTAATTTTACTCTTTAATAGTTTTCATTCATATCATAATTCTATACCTTCATCTTTGCTTTGCCCTTTGCTTATATCAATATCTCAAACTAAAATATTATATTATATTTACTTACGTTTCCCTAAATTTGATTCGTATACTCTTCTTCTAACTCCAAATATCATAAAATTTCTTAGCTTACTCAAAAACAAAAACAAAAACAAAAACAAAAACAAAAACAAAAACAATTTTCTTATTCATTTTTCTCTCTTTTTGGTTGTTGTTCTGATTCTCTCAAGTGACTAAAGATCACAGATAAACAAACAAATAAAGAAAGAAGAAAAGAAGACAAAATAAACCTAACTGAGATTTTTTAAGAAAAAAAATTCTCTCTTATAGCTTAGCTCTTTATTTATCTCTTTAGTTTTTCTAAATATTTTCTTTTGTTCATATTTGATTATATATACAAATTAGAATTTAGCACTTCATTTGTTTTTTTCATATTTTTTTTAAAAATATCTTCCTTATTCAAATCGTCAAAAATTACTTTCATATATTAAATAAAGGAAAGGGAAGAAAATACTAGAAGAAACAACAAGACATCTTTTGAAAAACAAAATAAAACAACACTCACTACTTATATTTTTACAAAAGAAATTTTTACAGTTGAATATTAACTTATTCAGTTAAATAGACACATACTATAATTTTAATTCATATTGGGATCTGAATTTTGAAATGTCGCTGTCTACAAAATCACCACACTTTAAATTCCCAAATAACTCTTCAAATGATGATTATTTTTCTTCAGGATCACATTCATCGTCATCATCTTCATCAAATTCAGCTATAAAATCACCTACAAATACATCCTCATCTTTTCTTCATAAATCATCATCCACTTCAAATAGAAATATCACATCATCTCCTATAATAACCTCTGCATCATCATCATCATCTTCTTCTTCTGCATCAACAGCAACAACGGGTTCCGAAAATAATGAAGACAATAACAACCTTACAATTTCTAACTCTTCTTCCTCTTCTTCCTCAAATAGTTCGAACTCCAACTCAACTTTGAACTCTACAAATAATGTACCTTTCAAATTAAATGATATAAAAAGACCTATCGGTAAAAATTCTGTTGTATCTAATATTAACAGTTCATCATTTTCACAACCTAACAATATGACATTTAAAATTTCCACTAATAACTTAAATCTAAACCTTGCACATAGGAAAAAGAACTCAAATTCATCAATATCATCAACTTCAAACATAATTTCACCAAATGGTCCAATCTCATCATCAACTCCAACAACAGCATCTACATATATAGCTTCAAATTCTTCAACAGTTAAACCTAATCATAAATATGTTGGTTCAATTTCTTCTATAAACTCTGATTCAACTTTAGTCGATAGTATAGATGATTTAAATACTTTATCTTCAACGAATTCCGCAAATTCAAATTTAAATTCAACAGTATCATCAAAGAGTTCAATGCAAAATTTTCACTATCCAAAACATGGTTCAGTAGGAAGTAGTGATACTTTATATGAAATCCATGAAACTTCAACAAATTTAAAATTTATGAGTATAGCTGAAAATGAAGAGGAAAATAAATTAGATTCAAATAATAATACAAGTAGTAATACAAATAATAATAATAATGACTCTATGACATCATCATCTGAACTTTCTCCAAATTTAGATTCTGCTTATTCTATTCCATCTCCTTACAGATCTTCTATCAAAGCTACAATTTCAAAAAGAATTCCAACGTCAGGTTTACAACGTAAAGTTGGTCATAGAACTACAAAATCAGATGCAACTAGTATGAAATCATATAATTTAAAATCTCAACAACAACAAATTCAACAGATTCAATCACAAAAGGCACAACAGTTTGAACAAGCACAAACACAATCAGCAGCAGCGGCAAATGGTGCTGTTGATTCAACTTCGTCCGCTATTTCAAAACCTACACAAACAACTTCTAACATCGAACCAATCCAAGCACCAAAGTTTGAATTTTCAAGACCAAAATCAATTAAATTACCACAATCTGCCTGTGATTATACATCTTTCCCATTTAGACCTTCTGGTATAACTGGCGAATCTTCTCCAATAAATTTAACATCAAGACCAACAACACAATCACCATTTTTACCATCTGATGATAATGTAAACGATACACGCAATAAAAATAAAGACATACATGAACATAACTTAAATTCACCTAATTCTGCATCCGCTAGCAACCTTCAAGATTTATTAAATTCAAAAATATCTAACCAATCCGCATCATTCAATAAAATTTTTAATGGAAGTTCAGATCAATTAAATCTTCCTAAATCAGGTTTATGCGCTTCATCTCTATTGAGACCAAGTAGATTCAAAGATGTTAATTTTGAGTTACCAAAAGATTGTGAAATCTTGGATCTTGATAAATCGGTAGATCTTATTAAATCATCCGAGGATGATGTAGGAGAAGACGGTTTATCAAATCTTTTAGTTATCGATGTCAGACCTTTCCAGGATTACTGTAAATCACATATTAGAGGTTCTTTAAACTTATGTTTACCTTCAACTTTATTGAAAAGAAGTACATTTAAATTGGATAGATGTATTGCTACATTGACTAGCGATGAAAAGGGAATTTTAAAGAAATATTTATTGAGAGAGTCAGATGAATTTCCTACAGTATTATTTTATGATTATTCAACTAATACAGATAAAGAAGCTTCTTTATCTATTTCAAATCTTGCTTTAAAATTTTCAGATTCCGCAGAATGGAAGGGTAAATTATTTGTTGTTAAAGGTGGTTTTAAAAATTTTAATAATGTATACCCTGATTTAGTTGGATCTGAAACATTTTTCACAACAATTCATAAAGGCAAATTGAATGATAAAAGATCTCCAAAGAATAGCTCATTCATTACTGAAAAGAAGAATTCTGATGCTGCTGCCGTTGATGCCAATGATGATATCAAAAATAGTACTGCCACTGGAAATGAGAATGGCTCTAGTGAAGTTCTTGGTGTTCCTTCTAATGACTCACAGATTTCTATATCTTCCAATGATTCAGGTAATGTTAAAGTGCCATTATTATCATCATCAAGTCAATTGATTACTGATAACAATAATGTATCCAATACTTCTTCAAGTTCTTTAAACACGTCAAAGGACTCTAATTTTTCTCCAACTATAACATCCTCATCTGTACTATATTCATCTCCAACTACAGTCTCAACAACAGCTGCTAAATTACCAGAGATAACAATTGATGCATGTCCAAATTCCCCACACGGTGATGTTAGAAGACTTAAAGCAAGTGCTGCATCAAGTTTCCAAGGTAGATCGCCTGTTTCTGCAACATTAGGATTGAATCATTTTATCTTACCTGATACAAGTAACATTCCATTTTTCAAAACACGTCATCATGAAGAATTTTTAACACCAAGAGCTGATAGTAGTTTACACTTGAATACCGTTTTAAGTACTCCTGATAAATTATATTTACCAAATTGGTTATCTAATGTTATAGGTTCAGATTTAGGAGCTACTGAATTATCAAAGAAATTTCATGATATTCAAGTCATGGAAAGAAGTAGATTAAACAATGCTATGTGTAAACCAAATACTATCAATTCTTATGACTTTAAAAATAGCTCTTCTCCATTTTCTGACATTGAAACACCATCATTCTCTGCAGGTGTTGAATTGGGAAGAAAAAACAGGTATAAAGATATTTTTCCATATGATCATTCCAGAGTTAAGATAAAGAAGTATAATAATTCTGATGAAAATGAATTAGATCAAGAATCTGAATATATCAATGCAAGTTATTTAAATGCACCAGGTTCTAAAAATAGCTATATAGCTACTCAAGGTCCATTGGAAGAAACTATTGGTGATTTTTGGAAAGTTGTTGTTGATCATAACATTCAATTAATCTTTTCATTAACCGCGCAAAAGGAAAACGAGGTTGAAAAGTGTGCACCATATTGGTTACCAGGTACTTATGCATCTAATGGTGTTTTCATTAACGTTGATTGTTTAGAAGAAATCAAACAGTTTAAGATTACTCCAAATAGCAATTGTGATGTCATTGTTAGAAGAATCAGAATTAATATTACGTCAGATAATAACAAATCTCATGAAATCTTACAAATACATGTTTTATCATGGCCTGATTTTGGTGCTGTTATTAATTCATTTGATTTAATTTCATTAGTTTATCTTAGAAAATACATCACTGCTATAACCAATACAGAAGATTGTCCAATTTTGGTTCACTGTTCTGCTGGTTGTGGTAGAACAGGCTGCTTCTCAGCCATCGATGCATGTATTGATATTTTACTTCATGAAAATAATGCAGACATTAAAAACGTTTTGAAAGCAAGAGATGATCAACAGCTTGATACTGATGCATCTATCCTTTCAGATGCAGTTGCAACTGTATCAACAGAATCTTCTGCCACTACCACCAATTCAAATGTTTCCAGTAAATCAGTCACTGAAGAAAGAGATTTGGTTTATGACATTGTCTGTGCATTCAGATGTCAAAGAGTCTCTATGGTTCAAAACTTGAAGCAATATATCTTAATTTATGATACTATATTATTGTTTGAAAGAATTGTTAAAGAAGGTTTTGATAAATATTTCAAATCTGGTGATTTGATTGATTGGCGTGAAAATGAGTTTACTGTCATTAAAAACTTTTTAGATGATTTCAAATCAAATGAAGAATCATAATCTTGATTTTTTTAAATTATATTTGAGCTATTATTATTATTTTTATTATTATTTCAAGCTTTCTTAAAACAAATTTTTTTTATTTTGTTATTTTATTATTTTATTCACACTTTTATTATTTTATTTTTTATAATTTTTTTTATCATATTTATATTTTGGGTTTAGGTTATCGTTTCAGTCATTTTTTAAAATACTGATGATTAAGTTTTTTACTTCAATAAATTTTATCTTATTGATTTAAAGTTTTCATTATCAACATTAAAAAATTGATTTTTATTTTATGAGTTTTATTTTCTTAAATTTTATAGTTTACTGAATATATGCAACAATTTTTCGCTCTTACTTCTCATATACTCTTAGTAATTCATTTTCTTAGTAGCTTAGTAATTCATGCTTTTTGGTAATATATTTTTCTAGTGGTATATTTTTCCAGTGATATATTTTGTTGCTGATATATTTTTCTTAATGACATCTTTGCTTTTACAGTATTCAGAAAATGGGTTGATGGATTTTAAATTAATGTCTTAGAAAAATAATGAATGACAGAATTAATATTAAAAATCAGATATAAACAAAAAAAATAAAGAATTGATAAAATACACGAAAAATGGGGAAGGGGATAAGGGTGATAGGGAGAAGGTATATGAATATGAATAAATGGAAAGTAAGTGAGGGTAATATGGAAGAAGTCAAAAAAAATCCTTTCTTTTAAAGTATCATAAGTTTTTTCCAATACTAGCTTAACCCAGAAGTATTTCATAAATCATTACTAAAGTATTCACGATAATCAATGGGAATCTTAACAACGTCCTAGTTGCGCTAATTAAAGTTATGATTCTACTTTTAATTGATTGATCACTGTTTGAATCTACGTTACCATTGTTACCATAGGAATTGAAAGCAGCAGAAGCATCAACTTGAGTTGATTGTGATGATGATCCCCACCCTATTCTCTTTAAGAAACGGTCTTCAGATAAGACGGCAATTGCATTGATTGAAAATAATATAGCTAATATGATATGAAAAAAACATTCGATTGAAAATTGATTAAAAAGTGATAAAGAGTTAGTATTCTTAAATTTCAAAAGATATGCATTAGAATATTAAATATGATATTAGATTAACTTACCATAAAATAAAGTTCCTAAACCAAACATTTTGTATCGTCTTTGTAAATTTATATAGAATATGAATCAGGTATGTATCAGGTTCTAGATTCAAATACTGACACATGAACTACTTATGAGTTGCTTTGATATACACGTAAACTTTTGCTATTTTATACAATTCAACATTGATTTTGAGTGCGAGTATATCATGATGAAAGGCTAGACTCAACTGGCTCATCACCAGTAAGTTGTGCCTCATCCTGATCTGGATTTGAACCTTCTGTTTCCACGCTATACTAAGAGAATCGTGGTTCTCATTGGGTTGCCGCGCCTAGTTTACTATGGATAAAGCGAGACTAGAGAGCATCTATTATTATTTATTTACGTGTTACCCTTAGAAGAGGTGCACGGATGTATACGTACTTTACCGCTGTTATTCCTTTTGCTTTTATTTATTTACTGTTTACGGCTCTTTTACAAAGTTCAGTTTCTTTCTAAATAGCATTAAATATATATAGAGTTTAATATATAAGGGAGATGATGAGTTATATGTGGGAAATCTATGTGATGTGAGAATAATGTTAGGGGTGTGTGTAATGAATATGTGGGGATGGGAGAGAGATAAGTGCAGTAACGGGACTACAATTCGTCTTTCTGAACAGTTGATGAGTCTGAAGAAGAATCAGATGCATTTGAAGAATCGGTATTTTCTGGAGCAATTGATGTTGTGGTAGCTTCTTCTTCTGATTTAGCACTCTTACTGCTTGCCTTTGATTTTGATTTTCTTTCAGCTTTTAATTTTTTCTTTAATTGTTTAACTAAATATTCTTGTAATTTAGTAATACGCTTTGTGTGAATTCTAACCAATACATTTTTAATTTTAGTTAAAACTTCTAATTCTTTTACAACATCTTTAAACAATTGGAATAAATAATCAATTGATTTTTCTGCTAATACATCTTCATCTTCTGTTAAAGTTTTAATTTTATCTAAAAGCTCACCTAGGGCATCAAAATGTTCTTTAATTGTTGCCTCGTCAAATGGATTTGTCATAACTTCAATTTTTTTGTTGGCTTCGTTGATGTCGACACCAGCCATTGTATAATTAGTATGAATTGAAGTTAAATCTTCACTCATAGTCAATAAAAAGTCTTGAATACCAAACATGGCTTCATTTGAGATGGTAGTCATATTTTTATAAAATTCACTATCTCTGAGGGATTTGTGTACTCTAGCAAATTCTTTTATATCTGAAACTTTTTTAGTAGCAGCTTCAAGTTTTGATTGAATGACTTCTAAATCAGGTAATTGATAAGTTTCTTCTAACCATTCTAAATTCTCTTTAACAAATGTTGAAATATCATCAATAAAAGTTGATTTTGAATTAACAAATTCTGCAATTTCATCTTCATCTAAGTGAGAACGTAAACTGTATAAAATAGCTTCTAATTTGTTAACTGTAGTTGCCTTTTCGATTCTAACAGCATCTTTAGTATCTAATTTACTAATTCTGTTCTTACAAATTTTCTTTGTAGAGACACCCATTGGACGAATGTAAGGGTATTTAATCTTTGGTTCTAATTTTTCCTTTTTACTAGCTATACTAGTTGTAGCAGCTTCTTCTTCTGATGTCTTTGATGAAGTTTTGTCAGTTTCATCAGTTTCAGTTGAATTATTAGCTAATTTAGTAATTTTTTCAAAATAACAGAATTGATCAACAGAAGTCAATGATGCTAAACCACTATTATCTAATTCAAGTCTAGCAATGTAACTTGTACCGTTAGTACATAATTTATTATCAAATTTTTCAGATGGAGAAATATTTGCCTGTGAGATGAATTCACCATTTGAGTAAAAATCTAATTCAAAATCACTGAAAGTATCTTTTAATTGATTTAATTTAACCGATTTCTTTGAATTAATTTTTGCATTAACTGGGAAAACAGTAACTAAATTAGAATCTTTTTCATCTAATTCATTTGAAACGATTTTATAACAGAAATCATTTGTTGTAGATTCAACAACAGTCATTCTTTTACTTCTAAATAAACCTGAAATTTGAACACCTCTCAAAGTGGTACCTAATACAGCAGCTTCATCAGCGTTAACATTTTTAGATATGACATCTTCACCAACAAGGCTTATCAAGTGACGTTGAACAAATGGTACTCTTGTTGAACCACCAGCTAAGATAACTGATTTCATATCTTTTAAAGTGATCTCTGGTTGATCTTCATCTTCACTATCACGTCTTTCAGAATTTGATTGAATTGCCTTTAAGATTGGAGCTGTAATTCTTTCCATTATTGGAGAATTAATTTCTTCATATTCTGCACGGGTAATTGTAGTCTTGAAGTCAATTTCATTGTATATATTTTCGATAGAGACTCTAGTTTCAGTATTTGCACTAAGGACAGATTTAGCCTTTTCAGCTGATTGTAATAATCTAGTGATTGCTCTTGAATTACTTAAGAAATCTGAAATTTTAACTTTTGGATTTGCAGCTAAAAATTTTGAAATTAGTAGTTCTTTAATTGAATTGGTTAATAATTCACCACCTAAAGTTTCATCAAAACCATAACCTTCGTTAACAATTGAAATATCTGAATTGTTTTGAGAGAATGAAACTAAAGTCGCTTTTGTAGAACCAGCACCCATATCATAGATCAAATGATATTCTTTTTCAATTTCAAAAGCTCTTGAAGAAGCGTATTCTGCAGCTATGGCAATACCATCGTCAACTAAAGAAACGACATCTAAACCAGCAATTTCTGCTGCATCTAAGATAGCCCTTCTTTGTGCTTGATTGAAGAATCCAGGTACTGTGATAGCAGTTTTTTGAACTTTTGTATAACCAGGAGATGCATGATCACCTAAGTAATCATCAGCTCTTGATTTGATATCTCTGAAATACATTGCTAAGATCTCTTCAACAGGATAAGAATCGTGATTATACTTGAAATCAATTGTGTTTCTACTATAATTAGCAGGAGCTAATTCAATTCCTGGGTGAGAATTTAAATATAATTGAGTTGTTGATTCATCATCAATGGCTTTACCTAATAAAGATTTGAATGAAGTAAAACAAGCCTGTGGATTTTTCACACATGTTGATAAAGATGAAGAACCAAAAGAACGTTGAATTTCATTATTTGAGTTTGGAGCAATTGCCATTGCTAATCCACTTATATCTTTTCTCTTTGAATCAACAGTTAATAAGATTTCAAAATTTACACCTGGGCCTAAAAGGGCAGATTTTGTGAATTGTTGACCAAAATCGATACCCAATATAGAAGCCAATATTGGTGAAATAATTGCTAGTATACAAATAATCTGGTTGAATAACTTCATTTTTTGAATAGATTATTAGTTATCAATAGCTAATACTTGCTCTAATTGATTTTAATTTAACAAATTATAAAAACAAAGGTGGATATACTTTTTATATTAATGCTTTTTTTTAAAGGATTGCTCTGAAACAACACCACCATATACTCATCTGAACCTGAAAGATTGATCTATGATCCAGGATCCAGGATCCAAGAGATACGTCACCCGCTCTCCAGTGGTAACGTCAGTCTAACTGAAAAAGAAAATAAGGAACGCGCCTGAAAAGGGCAGGGAAACGAGAAGCAGTAACTCCAACGGGAGGACGTAGAAAGGCCGGAGATTCTGCTGGCGATGGCCGCTGCGGAGACGGCAAAGCAAGCCCGATAATATTATACAAAGGGAAATGCAGTGCACGGGTGTACTAGATGTTTACGTGTACATTTTCTGAGTGCTCTGGCTGAGGCTATGACTGAAGCCATGTCTGAAGCTCCCGCCAGTGGCAAAGCTTGTCAAACAGTTGAATGAGCGCCCCTAATTAAAAGTGAAATATCAGATTATGTCACGTGGATATCCCACTCTCATAAAAGTGCATTTCTGCAGTCGAGCGACGTTTGAAAACTAATAGACTGCACCAGCCACAAGCACCAGCCGCTTCTAAACTAGCCACATTATTCCCAGCTCAGTCAAACAAGGCAAACTGAAGATTTGAAAATGCAACTCTGCTTTGTGCGTGCTATTGATTGCAGCTAGGTATCCAGTCATTAGAAGAAGTAATACTACTACACAAACACCATAGGTTGATCCCATTTAGAAAAAGATTTTAATAAAGCTATATAAAATAAGGGATGATAATATAGTACTATTTTGGATCTGTGAAAAAGAATATAGTTATTAATCCGCTTTCATATAGATATACAGGAATCTACAATGTTTAGTAAGTTCATAATTTTTCACCGACTACAAATTCTATTGACCCATACTAACTAATATTTTTGTGTTTTTTTACACTTATTATTATACTGTAGATGAACGAAGAGCCGCAAGGCACAAAGAGCAACTGCTGAAAGAACAGAAACAGAGCGAACCATCTCCATCTCCATCGACTCCAATCTTGTCTAAAGCTGCATCATCCGGTGTGCTTCCACCTGTACCAACATCTACCTCATCTTTCCGTGGTTCATCTGAATTATCTTCTTCTTCATCTTCTTTGACTTCATCAACTTACTCTTCTAATAATTCTGCTGACTCAGAAGGTCCAAAGAGATCAAGAGAAATAATATCTAGGCAGCACAGAAATTACTCTGATAACAATAGGTACAATAGACACTCTGGACAAAATCCAAACGATAGGCATAGCAACAATAACTATCAACGCCGCCTTGATAGCGATAACAATTCCAATAGATATAATAACAACAACCAAAATAACTCCAACGACAGAAATAATTACAATTCAAAATACCAACGTAACGATAGTTACAATAACAACAACAGAAGACCTCATGGTGGATCATATCAAAATTACAATGATAACTCAAATGGTACAAGAAATTCAAGATATCAACAACATGATCAGTCAAGGTCACAAAATTACTCTAATGGAGACAACAATTATAGAAGAAATCAAAACCAGAACCAAAGACCATATGGAAGAGATGATAGAAAGGATGACAAGGAAGAAGATGAAAATGGCGAAGATGAAGTTCAAGAATTGAGCGAAGCTGAAAGAAAAAAAATAAATGACAAAGCATTAAATGAATTTAACAAAGGTAAATCTTTAATTTTTGGAAAATCCAGTAACAGAAAGAGAAGACAAACTAGAGACTCGGAATCTTCTGAACATATTGCAAAGAAAGGAATACAAGAATTTGTCACTGCAGAAACTGTTGAAAATGATGATAAAATATCTCTAGATTCAATAATACCGTTAAACGAATTGATAAGAAATGATAACGTATTTGGTGATGGTCCAGATGAAGATGCAGACTCATTATGGGATCTAGCTCCAAAGGGTTATGAGGCTATATCTGTTTTAGACGTTAAATTTACTGGTATCTTTCATATACCTGGAACCAAAACTAATGAATTCAAAAATGATATTATTAAATCACAAGAAAATATAATAATTGAAAATTCAAAAGAATCAATAAATAAATTAATAAAATCAAAGTTATTACCAGATGATTCCAAAAATTCAAAGAGATTGATTTTATCTTATCCTGTTACTGCTATCGAAGAAAATAATTCAGTAATTAATAGTGACGTATTAAAAGAATATTATACTAATTTATTGATTAATTCAAATATCCCAGGATTAAGCGACACTGATAAAGAAATTACAATTGGAACTACAAGTTCACCAAACCATTTCATAATAGAATCAGAAAATAGCTTAGTGATAACAATACTAATTTCAACAACAGATGTTTTCATTGATCAATTTAATATGTCTTTTAGTTTAGAAAGGCCAGGTGAATACATTCCTTTTAAATTACCAGAATACCTCAAACCTGAAAAGGACGAAATGCAATTGATTTCAAATAAAGTGAATGAAACCATATATGAGCAAAATTCAAGATTGTTTTCAATTTCAAATATATCAATAGATACTAAAAGAAACGACTTAATTATGTGTTTATTAAAAGTAGAAGAAATAAAATCCTTGTTATTTGTAACTGATAAATTAGCCAAAGATGATTGTAAAGGTTTTGCTCTATTTGAATTTAAAGATTTTGTTAAAATAAATGACACTATTCTAAATAATTTGAATAATTTAACTTTAAAGGATAAGAAATTATTAGTTAAGAGACCTTGTTTATCTGTTAATAATTATTCACAAAAATTAATTTTGACTCATAATTTATTTAAGATTCAAGCAAAAAGTAGTCCTCATACAACATATCATAAATTTTCAAGAGTTATAGAATTAATAAATTGTTTTGACGTAAACGAAATATTGGATGATTCAATTTATAATGATTTAAAGAAATCTGTTGAAAATGAGTGCTCTAAATATGGTAGAATTGAAAAATTGGAAATCCCAAAACCAATAAACAATGAAAAATTATGGATTGATGAATTGTCTAATGGTATTGGTAAAATCTTTATTAAATATTCTAATGAAACAGAGGCTAAAAATGCAATTGAAAATCTAGCAGGTAAGAGATTATCTAATAGGCTAGTATTAGTTAGATTTTTTGATGAAAATGATTTTAATTTAGGTCTTTTTTAAAAAGTTGTTTATATCGTAATTATTTTTACTATTTTCTCTTTTTTTACATAAAGTTTCGTTGTTCATGTATGTATATATATAATGTTTTTTTTCTTATAATTAATTGTATCATTATTGTTTAAATATATATAAATATAAAAATAAATATAAATAGATGATATAGTACATAAAAATAGTCTGTCTTAAAGACTGTGCGGAAAGGCGTTGGTCATTTTGCTCAAATTTTATAGTTATCAATGTTTTTGGATACCGAACTATCAAATGGATGTCTAACTATTAAATCATATAAATCGTCAGGAATAAGTTTTGTAAATGATAAACTTAGTTTAATAATTTTTTTAGAATCTAAACTTGGGAATTCTCTTAATAAAGTCATTGGATTCTCTGAATTTAAAATTTGATCTCTTATTAATATTATTTGAGCAATAACAAAAAAAATATTGTTATGACATCCAAAGGCAAATAAAAAATCCCATAATTCTAAAACTTGTGATAATTGTGGAGTACATGCAGATAAAGTTAATACCGAAGGTAAAGCATAAATTTTTGCAGTTAGCATATGTGCCTTTAAATGATTGAATAATTTTGGGTCAATAATTTGAAGACATAAATCAACAAGTTTAACACCATCCAATGCACCATTTAAAGTTGGTAAAACGTATAAAGGTATATAAGTTTTCAATAATTTTGAAAATAATGAAAATGCTTCAGGTTCACTTTTGGATATATATAGAATTGGTGCTGCTAAAATATTCATTCCTTGAACATATGGTGATAATTTTAATTTCTGTTTATGTATTAGATCATAATCTATGGATGTTGTCTTTGCTGAGGATGCTGATAAGCTCGGTGGTATCATTTCTCTTGTATCCAAATCCTCATCAAAATAATCTGTATCATCAGCGACTCCATTTTCATATTTCTCTATTTGCTCATTTCTTAATTCAACGGTTAAAGAATAACAATTTAATAACCTTATTAAAGTTGATTCACTCACTTTAGTCTGAAATTTTCTATCTCTTTTAAAAGTTCTGAAAGCGTCATTTGAAATCTTCCCCAGGGACTTAGATTCTCCAACTTTCAATAATTCAACATAGTCATCTGTATTTATAGGTAAAGCCCTTAATAAAATCGACCAAATGTAAACTCTATACGGACAAAGCTGATCTGGACCACTAGTCGGTAAACCTTCGCATAAAATATTGTGTCTTAATTGTGATAAACTAGACAGTATGACAGTTTGGTCACTTTCTATAAATTTTTCAATGACATCTTTTTTACGTCCTCTTTTCTCTATATTCGATAAAGTTGATGCTTTTCTATTCAAAGTTCTTGAACTTGAAGAAGAAGGGATGTGAATGTTACCACTTGATGACTTTCTTTCTATTCTGTTCATCTTTTTTAATTCCAAAGCAAGCCAAAATAACAATACACTACTCTTAATTTGGGTATGATATCTATGTTTTCTATCTATAATACCTTGATATACCAAAAACCAACAGAATTTATCAGTCTTTAAGCTCTAGAGAATGCACTTGTTTAGAGATAAGCGTGTATGATTTCTATGTTTATGTATTCCTCTTTAAAGAGTATGTATAACACCCGTGCACCATATATTATATTTTCAAAAATTGACCTCATTACATTTGAAGATGTTTAAAGGGTGCAAACAAGGAATCTTTGAGGAGGTCGAATGACAAGGGATAAGGCTGGTCTTTAGAGGTTTCCATCTAATAGTAAATGTTAAAGTCAGCTCGTTATCATACAACAATGGTTCAAGGTACAAAAGTCCAACCGACAAGGTAATCAATGATTAATAGACTAATAAGTTGTACAATAATAAATATTTTGAAAAAATAAGATAATTGATTTATAAAGTTATTTAATACCAATTATATCAATTGTTTAATTACAAGAATGCGATAGAGGTTGTAAAATTTAAACATAGGACATAAAATTATTATAATGAGAATAAATTTTTGAGTATATGACATAGAAAGACAAATGAAGGTTAAAAAAAAGGGGAGAACAAAAATTTAAAATAAAAATAAAAACAAAGATATAAAATGTATGAAATATAGAAACAGACAAATAAACGATAAACGAAAACGCAAACAAACGGTAAACAAAAGTTAATTTTAGAGTATAATGTATATTATAGAACAAAGGAACAAAAGGAAAGAGGAAAAAAAAAACAAATTGAAACGAGAGTAAAATAGAAAGATGTTAAATCTAATCTTCTTTTTCATCAAAAATTGCTTCAAAAGAGAATGGATCATATGCATAACCTTCACCTTCAAAGAATTTAGACATTGCTTCAACCCAATGTAATCTTAAAGAATGTAACATCGCAGATGTACCTTCCATAACGACCAGGACACAAACGGTTAATACAAACCACATACCGAATAAGAAGAAAACCATTAGTATACCAATGAAACCTTTATCTTTATATGAGACAAAAGCATTTGCAATAGTCATATCCCATAAGACAGCAGATAATTGATTATGTGCTAAGGATAACGCCCAAAGTCTTAAATATGAAGCTGTATGTGAGACACAATTAAGACAAAATTCGATCGTATGAATGACTTGATGAATCATGACATCACCAAAATTGAATTCTTCAGTTGGTTCATCAAAATCTGTAATTATAAAGAGATCTTCATTAGCATTAGTATTAGCATTAGCGTTACCATTGGTATTATTAGCATTGGCATTAGTGGTAGTGTTGATAGTTGAAATGGTATGATTATCTTCATCATCAATATCAAAAGTTGAGTCTATTGATTGTCTTAACTGTTCAGCGTGGTGCTGTTCATTTAAATCAGCGTAACCTAAAGCAATTGATTTTTGATTTTGTCTTTTCAAAGTTAAAGGTTTATATAATAATAACCAAGGAACACAAACAAGTGCAATTAAGACCAGTATAACTTGAATAACTGCTTGTCCTGGATATAATTTTTCATCAACTGTACCTGGCGATAAGAACATATTGATCAACATATTTAATAAAGAAGGAGCTGGTTTTGCTATACCTATCCAATCAACTGTCCATTTATAGATGATAGTTAACGATAAGTAACCAAAAATAGATTGCATGAATAACAAACCTGGAAGGAAATTACCAATGATATCAACTCTTGATTTAAAGAATCTGTAATTAATAAGTGAGAACATAAAAGAGTAAGTCATATGAGCGAAACCCATTAAAATTGATAATTTCATCTTATAAGAATTTGTAAATAATAAATTATTTTCAGCACCATGCCAAGCAGGATCTAAACCAATTGGGTAAGTACCTACATGAATACCTAAAATAGTTTCACCTTCTTTAAAATTTTCAGGCCATTTCCAACCTGATTTGAAGAAAGTCATTGATCTTGAAAAGATATCGTTATACATGAAACCTGTGAATATTGAGAAAGCACCCATTAATAATAAGATATATCTACCGGTATAAGCCATATCAAAGATTTCATCTCTATTTCTCATAGCGCCGATAACTTTTTCTTTCATTACTAATATGAATGCAGCGATAAATAAGATTATACCATGACCGACATCACCAAACATGATAGCAAACATGAATGGGAAAGTAACGACTGAAGCCAAAGCAGGATTAATTTCTTGATAAGTTGCAATACCATAAGCGTCAATGATTCCTTGAAATGAAGAAGTTAATTTATTTGTCTTATGATAAGTTGGAGGAATTTTATTTGTTTGTAATTCATTTACTACAGAATTAATATCAGTTTGAGATCTTTCAGTTATATCTCTTAATATTGTTTTAATTAAATCCAAATCATTTTTAGGTATCCAACCTTCTGCAATTAAACATCTTCTTGTTTGATCATAATTAAAATAATTTAATATAACATAAATTGATTTTTCCTTTTTAATATCAATTCTCCATTTTTCAATATTTAATGCAATTTCTTTTAATTCTAATAATAATCTTTCCTTTGTATGATCCAAAACTTGATTTAAATCATTTAATTTTGAATTAATTTCATTTAATTGTTGTCTAACGACAGCATCATCATTTAAGATATCGAATAAATGGCCATCTAATGATTCAATAATTTTTTTAGAACGTCTCATTAATTCTTCACCATGAGTGAAAACTAAGAAAATATATTTATCAACAAATTCATTTTTTTTCTTATCATAAATTTTTTCTTCAATTGGTATATAATTAATATATAAGTTACCTCTTAAAGATCTCCATAATATTTTCTGTAAAGTAAAATATTTTTCTCTATCTATTGTACCAGTTAAAAAGTTCATTGTTGAACCCATAATATTTAATTCATTTGTTGTTGGAGCATTACCATTTATATTATTATTTTCTAAATTTCTATTATTTCTGTTGAAAATTTCGATTGAACCATCTTCATCATCACTTATAAGGAATTGATTATCTGAATCTAATGAATTTCTTCTCAGTTGATTTATTTGAGAAGCTTCATCTATTAATTCAAGACTTAAACGACCTTGAAAGAAACTACGGGTACCATTTAAGACCAATCTATTTTCTATTAAATCGTATTTATTTGATATTAAACCTTCATAAGCTTGATCCATTGATCTAATATTTGATTCATATTGATTAATTATTGAAACTAAATCATCAACTTGAGCTGAAGTATAACCATTTGAATAAGCTTCACCTATATTTGAAATTGGAATTTTTTCATAATCATGAATTGTAATTGGAATTTTAATTTCTTGTTTATCAATAGTTGATTGTAAATAACGAATTTGTCTTTTAGTATCATTAAATTTTCTTATTTCTTTAACAAAAGATCTTTGGAAACTATTTATATTTGCATTTAAATCTCTGAATTGTATATTACCAATTTCACCAAATACTGAAACCATATCTCTTGCTATTTCTGAAGCAATATAAAATTGAACTAAAGACATTTCCGCTGAACGGAAGATAGCTTCGTTATTTGAAGTCATTGTTGAATGATAATATGATTGTATGATTGTAAGATATAATATACGAATGTAAGGAAAGTGAATAAGATGTGAAAAATTAAATAGTTAAAAATGAGGAGATACAAGGTATATTTATATTAATTTTTTTTCCAGAATATTTTTTTGTCTTTTGGAAACAAGGAATAAATATAGAATGTATAGTATGTTATCTATCAAATGAAATGTATATCTATAGTCAATTGAAAAAGAAAAAAACAGTAAATAATAGTAGTAAAGAAAAACAGAAGAATTGAAACAAAAAAAAAAGAAAAAATGGATGGGCCAAACAGAATATAAATTCGGATGTATTAATACTAATTGGTATTAAATAGATCAGAATATATGTTTATGTATATGAAATATGAAATGAGGTATGCAGGTGAAACTTACTGATAAGTGATCTATCTATATCTATCAGCCTGCTTTAGAGTTGCCTATATCAATTAATCAATAATTGTTCATAAAATAGGTCAATTGATTGAATTATAGTTCAAATTGTTCAGAATTTGAGTATCTGAAAAGTTAATTCCTGAGTAAGTGAAAATCGTATGTATAGTAAACTTACAAACAGAATAAATTCCCAAAGTAGTAGCGGAAATACAGAAGTTAGAAGGAACTTTTATTTGTATTGTTGATTGATATATCTAACGGGCAATGCGATGCGGATGAAATGTTTTGTCTAATTCAGGAAAGCACAGTAGATTGCAAGTAGATTGACATTGAACCAAAGAACCAAAGCGATGTGAAGAGGCAAGTGTAAGTGATCTGATGTAAAGGGAATCAGAGTATATTTCTTGATCAGTTGAAGAACAGAACATAGGAGTATCTAATTAGTATTAAGCATTAACTGTTACGGTTAGTGTACAGCTCACCGATCTTATCTGCTTCGTGAGCTGCGATTGTGCTGTGCATCTCTGTGTGGATATGACCTGGGGCTGTCCCTTGTGTCGCTGCATTGTCTGTGGCGCATGGCGCATGGTGCATGGCGCATCGCCGCTGGATGCCGGCTGGAGGGCGGACTGCAAGGTGAGGAGCAGTCCCCGGGCGAGAGACCCGCTCACCCGCTCTGGATACGTGTGTTTTAGCTGCCCATCGCTCCAGGCGGTGCCGCGGTCCACCAGACAGGTAAACCAACCAGCCAGCCAGCTGGGAAAATCTCCACGGCATGGCATCAGGCCATCACCGCACACGTCACATCACACGTCAGCGGATGAGGTGGCCGCTATTTCCCGCATTGTGTATTGCGCATTGTCTCTCTTTCTCTCTGGTGATGTTTCTCGCTTTATTAGTATTTAGTATTTACTATTTATATTGCTCGTCATTTGCCTGTTTGGGCCACAGCCCGTCATTTGCCAGCCCAGCCTGAAAGCAGCGTCCAGGAATGACAGACAGGTCACAGCTTCACCAGCTGCTCCTGCAGTGGCGCAGTTGGTGCATCAACTGGGACCAGTGGCGGGGAAACCAGCAGACTGCAAACTCCGAGAACTCCTTGCCGGAAGAGGCTGCGGGTCTCTTCTTGATCCACAAGAAGCTGTTGAACCAGGTGAAGCAGAGCGGAGTGAAACTCGCCTAACTCTTACCGCACCTTGAAGAGGGTGCACAGGTGTCACTCGCCACGGTTAGGCAGAACCCGCTCAGCCACTCCAGCGACCTCTTAGAGCAGTCTTGCGCGGGGACGGACAAATTGCATGCGGGAAACGTGGGCAGCAGAGCTACCGAACAACAGCCACAGGTCGCGGCTGCAAGAACACAACATCGCAGTTGACGCATTTGCATACAGAACAAGGAAACTACAGACAAGATAACAAGATAACAAAGAACTAAAAACAAGGAACAAAAAAAGGAACAACTAGATGACTCCCAATCACTAAATTTGTTATTCTTTCCCTAGAACAACAATCATTTTTGTATTAATATAAAGTACAATTTAAATTGGAATAGTCCATATTTACACTATATTTGCCATAGCCACTTTGACGCTGCTTCAAATAATTTACTGAGTTTTCAATATAGAAAGATCTGCATCCAGATTCATCTCTTTATAGGATTATCTCTTACTTATCAAACTTTTTTGGAGATATAGATTTATATCATTTTTAAATAAGAATTAGAAATTGTAATATGCTGATACTCTTATCTTAAACTACTATCATATATATAGAGCAAAAAATTATATTTATAACTCACAGCAATACAAATAGTTAAATACATACAAATCAATGACTATCTACTCACTTTATCACAATTTATAGTAATATCAAATATCAAATATCAAATAGAATATCATATCTTATAAGAAATGCGAATTCATTCATCCCCTTCTACATCTAAACCTCCTCCATCTTCAAGGATCACTTCTAATGAAGCACTGACTCCAGTTGCTGAAAATTCACACAACATCCCACATTCACAACACCATGACAACTTACATTCAACAAATGATATCAACAATAATAATAAGAATCACTTCTCAGATACATATACAAAAATCTTGAATGGTAACACTATAATAAGCCCAACAAATAACTCCAATTTTTTTTGCTTTGTATTCACAGATTTAAAAGCTATAGATCGTATAAATTGTGAACATGACACAAGCTTCGTTGAAAGTTTCCAAAAGATTACTTTGGTAGGTTACGAAGCTTATATAGTAGAACAATGGGTCCTCTCCAGAGAAGTAGGTACAGTTATTTGTACTTATACAGGTAATTCAAACGATGTTGTCACTGCATATAGAATCAAAGTCAACAGAGATGAAAATTTATGGTCTCCATACTTCAAAGGTTATTTAAGTAAATTATATTACTCAGATTATTGCAGACTAACTGAAAGTACTGTTGGTGTAATTTTCTTAACAAATTTATTTCAATTGGCTAATTTAGCACTAGTTCCAATCCCAAAAAATAGTGACGTTATATCAACTTTTAGTAAATATTTAGTTAATAACAATTTGAAAAAATTAGGTTGTGGTTCAAGATCAACTACAAGTAGTGAACCAACAAAAGCTTTAGAAGATAAATTCAAACAAATGTTTAAAATATCAAATGATGTTTCATTACAATTTGCATCTAGAGAATTGGTATGTATCCTACAGACAATATTATACTATTATGATCTATTTAATCCATTTTATTGTGATGGTTTATTATGTATGAAAACAGAAAAAGCAGTTAAAGATTGGTGGTTAGAATATTCAAATTATCCCTTTTTAAAATGGAAACCTTCTCAAAATGAATATTTAACTCCAAAATCAATTTCTAGTATCATTGGTTTTACAATATTATTAAAATCGGTATTAGAAATGATGGGTAATAATATTGTAGTTCCTAAAGATTTATTAGACGTTGAAAAATTTAGAGTATCATTAGGTCAATTCCAAAAATATGCAGGTTTACATCCAAATATCGTTTTTGATAATCAATTTGATTCAAATAACAGTACTTCTAATTCTAATTCTAATTCTAATTCCACTGCTAGTCCTTTACTTTTGAATAATAAAAGATCTCCTGGAAAGACTCTTAAATCCACTAGTTCTCCAATGAGCATTAATAATAATACTAATAATACTACTCAAAAATCAATTGTTGAATTGAAATTAGATCCAATAACTGTTGATTATATAGTTCAATCTTATATCCCAAAAAATAATCCGACTTTTAGACAAGATCTTCAAAAAGTTGGTAAAATGTTTAAAAATACAGTTATTGATATAGCAAATGGTAAAACTTTACAAACTTTAAATATTACAAGTCCCTTGAATGAATCATTGAATTTAAATTCAGCAAAAGATTCAGCTAAAATTTTTGAAATTGATTATGATGATTTCGATCAAGTGTTGAAATTTATTCAAGGTAGAAGAATGTTATACTTATGGAAAGGTAAAGGTTATCAAGTTAATTTAGATCAAGTCTCATTGGCTTCAACTTTCTTATACCAAAACTCAAAATCACAAAGAGTTAGATCAAAATTAATTCACGATAGACAACAACAGCAACAACATACACATAAAAATGAAAATAGCATTTCAATAGGTAAAAATAGTAGTAGTGATGGCACTGCTGCTGATCTTACTGAATCAACAAATGATAATAATGACCCAAATGATAAAATAAGAACCACTAGTGGTGACATTATCGGCGGCGCTAATAATACAACCAATTTAATATCAGGTATTAAAGATTATAGTAACGGATTTGGTTACGACTATATTAATGAAAGTTATAATAAGAATCACAACATGATGGAATCAGGTCACGATGAATATACAAATAACAATCATAATTATGAATATGATCATTACCATACCCCAAATTATCTTCATAATACAGATAATAACTACAACCACAATTTAGAAAATAATTTCAATGGTAATCAATACTTAAACGGGTTTTTACATAACGATTATGATAACAGCAAGGGCAGCAAAAACGTCAACAATAGTGATCTAAATTATAATACTGTGACAGCATACGAAGATAATATGTACTATCCACAATCATCATTTGAAAATTCAAATTCTAACTTCTTAAATAGTAACTATAACTCGAATAATAATTCAAGGTGGTTATCAAATGACTATGGTTATAATGGCAATAATAACTATAGCATTGGGAATTTTGGCAGTGGTAGTGATTATCCACATGGTTACAATAATTTACATCACCAGAGAATATCCAGTAGCCAGAGTGGTAATAGCAGTAATAGGAATACAAGCGGTAATTCAGCTGATATTGATCCATTATCTGAAATTAGCGGTTATAATGGATTTACAGGACTATCGCAACCACAATCAAGATTAGAACCCCCAATAATGAGTAAATTTTTCAATAAATATGAAAGTGATATTAACTCTGGCAATAATCAATATACGAATAATTTTAATTACGAATTGAAAAAGACAAAATCGAGTAAATTAATACACCAAGGAAGTTTTCAAGATGATTGGTCAAATAACAGTAGCACAAAAAGTAATAATAATAATATCAATATCAATACCACCAATAATAATAATAATAACTCCCTAAAGAGAAATCTTAGTGTTAAATCATCAAATAGTAAAAATTCAAATTTTGTTACTTCAAAGAATTATTTAATCTTCGCACATAGAGTAAGAAGAAGATATTCAATTCCTATGGTTGATAAAGAAATTAATCTTGATTCAATAAATAAAAAATTTGATCAAAATCAAACCGATAATATTGAAACTGAGAATTTTACACAAGGTATTGGACAGAATAATTTAAATTTAAATAATAATACGAATATCAACAATATTAATGATAGTAGTATTATTGATAGTAACGATCTTGACAAAAGTAACAATAATAGTACTTTTAAATCAAAAAACATGAATACTATTGCCACAAATAGCAGTACTATTAATATGAATATGAGTATTAACACAATTATAGACAATAATAACAATCAACAAGATAGAACTTATGAAAGGTTTAGATCAAACAATTCAATTAGTTATGGTAAAGATTATCAAGATATAAATAATTTCCATCGTTCGAGTTCTTTCAATCCTCGTCCAGACAGTGATTTAGAAGATAGTGATATAGATAATAGTAACGATCAAACTTATAAAAATAGCGGTAGCGGTACCGATTTTAATATTATACCAAATGATACAGTATTTTCAGGTAAAAGAAATGATTATATCTTACATATGCATAGACCTTTAAATTCAGAATTAATAAATTTAAGAAGATCACATAGTTTTTCACATATTGATGAAAGTTTATCAGAGACATCTTATAATTCAATAGTAACTTCTGAAGGTATTGCTGTCAAATATTTAAATTCATTAGCTTCTTATAAATTAAACGTTTTACAAAAATTACTTAATTTACAAAGAGAATCAAAATCAACAAATACATATTTAGAATTAAGAAATTCAAAATTATTAGAAAGGTTAAATTTAACATTTGAAAATAATTCAAATAATATAAATAAATTAATAAGAAGAAAAAATGATGTTGAAGAAAAAATTTTAAAATCTGAAAGAATTAATGCAAGATTAAAATATGAATTAAGATTATTATCTACAAAATCAAAAGATGTTAAACAAAATTTAAAACAATTAAGAAGTTTTAAATTAGATGAATTAGAAAAATTAATTAAACATAATATGATTAATATCGATAAAAATAAATTAGATATTAAACAACAACAGCAACAACAAAAATTGAAAGAAGAACAAGAATTGACAAATACAAATTTGTCTCATTCAGGTACTCCATCTTTGACTTGTGATATTAGTAGATCGATATCACCACCATCCACTAATTCTGACTCAGATGAAGTTGCAATTACCGATCAATCTCATCAAAATCCAAGACCAACAACACACAAGGAAAGGTGGATTTCAGTATTTAGGCAAGTTCTTTTCTTTTATATCAGTTGGATTTTCCAATTCTTTAAAGATTTGTGGTACTATTTATTCCCAGGAATTGATAGTTCTAGAATTAGATCATCATGGAATCAAATTGATAGACACGGTAAAGTTAAAATTTTATTAAATTTAGCTCTTAGTGAAAGTGAAATGTGTCATAATAACAGCTCTGTTTTTGCAAACAATAACAAAGATGACCATGAAAATCACAGAGATTCATATATAGATGAAATGACTGTAGAAGATTTTGTTGATGGTAAAGTGAAAGATGAGTGAATTTATTAATTTTTGAACCTTTTCTGACTTTTCTGATTTTACTGATATTTTATTCCCCCTTATCTTATTATAATTTTTTTTTATTGCGCTCCTTTTAAAAAATCTTAGTGTACTTTTACTTTTATCATACATTTATACTCAAAATATAGAATAAAATTTTACAATTAATTAAAAAATAGAATAGAAAGTAGGTGGCTGTAACGTAAAGCAAAAGAATAAATTAAAGAAAACAAAAAAAAAAACAAAAATTCGTGACTCATAAATAATACACATGAAAGTGATAAATGCAGTTGAGGATGATATATAATATAATATATCAATTTAATAAAAATTATTTATCATCTTTTTCTTCTTCGTCTTTAAGAATTTCAGATAAGTTACTAAACATTTTTCTAATATTTTCTAAAGAACGAGTATACTCTAATTGATTAAATCTTAAATTTTTATCTAATATTTCAATATTTTTTTCTAAAAATGAACATTTCTCATCATATAATTGATTATATATATTAGAATAATTTACATCGAATTTTTTTCTATTTATTAAATTTTCTTTAATTGATTCAATTAATTGTTGATCTCTTTCTAATAATAATTCTAATTTATCACCAAAAAATTCTTGTCTCTCTAGTATAGAAACCAACCTTACATTTTCCTTCTCTAATGCTAATAAATCTCTATCTTCTTCGTTGATACCTTCTTTTTCTCCGCTTACAAGAGTCTCAATATCGGTACTCACTTCCACATCTTGACCCTGAGGGGTTTCTTCTTCTTCTTCTATACCATCAATTTGAGTATTATCACCAAAGTCAGACGACCGTATTCTCGAATTATTTGCAAACTCACTGAAATTCAAATTCTTAAGCTTGGAAACACTCTGTAATTGTTTATATAACTCATCAGTTTCTGTATATTCATCACTAGTAGTTAAGACAAGTCTGTTTAACAAATGCCTTATCGTATGCATTTCTGCATCTAAATCATCTTTAATATTCAACTCCATTTCAAGGATCTATAAATTTATCCAATTCCTCGATATTGGTCTATATTATGAATTGAGAAGCGTTGTTCCGTTGTTATTAATATTAGATTGTGACACCGTCTTCTTATACACGATTCAGATTCACCTTATACTCCAGAGATAAGAAAGAAGCTGTTCTGAATCTGATCCTGATGTTTGTCTCACTGTAAAGAGCCACACGTACCTTATCATTACATAAGCCGAAATCGACGCACATAATGTATCGTCGATCGACTTAGATTCAGTTTAATACAGATCATCAATACAAAATGATTACAGTATTCAAATAAACAATAAATACAATGATGAATAAATATATAAAATAATGGAAAAAAAAAACGAGTAAACAAAAATATACGACAAAATTAAACAAAATATAAATGAATAAAAAAGATATTGAGAAACTAAAGTAATTATATAAATATAAGATAAAACAAAAATATTAAATAAAGAGAAATATAAAAAAAGATAAGTGAAAAAAAGTGAATGATAATTGACGATATGACAAAAATATTATTAATGTATAAATAAACGGCATGATTTAAGAATCGAAATTACAAGGTTGAGAAAAAAAATGAAAGGATGGAATGGATATAAATGAAATCTAACATACAGATGAAATGTGCAATGACAAAAAACAGAAACAAAAAAAATTGGAAAGTAAAAAATGAAAGAACCTAATAATAATAATATAATAATAATCTAAATAATAATCTAAATGATAATGACGAGTTTTATGATTGTTTTTGTATTAAAACATTATACTGATTGCGATTTTCTTCTATTTATTTATCTATTTCTTTGATTTTTTTTCTTTCTTTTCTTTCTTATCTTTCTTTTCTTTCTTTTCTTTCTTTTCCTTCTTTTCCTTCTTTTCTTTCTTTTCTTTCTTTTCCTTCTTTTCTTTCTTTTCTTTCTTTGATTTCTTTGATTTCTTATCATCTTCGTCTTCATCATCTCTCTTTCTCTTCTTTTCAGCCTTTTCTTCTTCTTCTTCATCATCATCTTCTTCATCTTCATCATCGGAGTCAGCTTCTTCCTTCTTGGTAGAAACAGTATCAGCATCTTCGTTATATGATTTGGAATCGTTTAAGACAACTTTTTGTTGTTCTCTAACGATCTTGGAAGTGGTACGTAAGTCACGACCTTCAAGAGCACTTAATCTTGATTCAACTTTAGCTCTGACAGCTAAACCGTAATCACCAGAGTCATCTCTTTCTTCAGCTAAGGCATCATAACGTAAGGCAACGGCAGCTTTAGCGGCTAAAACTCTAGCAATTTTACCCTTATTTTTACCAGTGGCTTGACCGACTAAAGAAGCATGGTATAATAAACCATATTTTGGTGTATCATGTTTAGTCTTTAAAGCTCTGAATAAGGCCTTTTCAGCACCCAATATTTGAATAGTAGAAGCTGGAGCTTTAGCTAACGATATTAATGAACCAGCGTGAGCGATTAATCTAGCACCGACTAATTCACCAACTAAAGATGTTAAATTTGGAGCAATAGCCTTCATTCTTGAGGATAAGTAATTAGATAATTGTTCTCTGTAAGAGGCAAATTCAACAATTTGTTCAGCTAAGGCTTTAATGTTATCTAAATCATCTTCGGTAATTTCAGTACCCATTGAAACTTCAGCAGCAGTTTTAACTTGATGTTCAACTTCTTCTGGTAAGATTTCACTAAAATCAGATTCGGCAGCGTTTGATCTAATACCCATGGTTAAGATAATTCTAGCGAAAGCAACTGAATCAGTAACGATTTTAGCTAATTCTGGGAAGTGCCATCCGTACCATTCTTTACAACGCATAGCATAAGTATTTAATTCTTTATCTAAATCATCTAATAAAGCAATAGCTTGAACAATCATAACATCGACTTTATCAGCACTGAATTTTAATTTATGACGACCAATGGAGTGAGCTAAACCTAATGACATGGTTGATAAATCGTGATCATTCATACCTGGTAATAATTCTGGTAAATATTCTCTAACAGCTCTGAAGATATCTAAAGTAACAGCATCTGAAACAACTTGATAGTTTAAACCTAATTTGTTAATGGAGTTACCTAATTTAGTATCAGAAACGATTAAAGTTGTCTTTTTATCTGATTTAGCTTCATCTAATAATTTTTGTAATTGTTCAGAAACTTTACCTTCCATAACAGAGTTAGCTTCTTCTAAAGCATTAGCAGCAGAACTAAATTTGGAAAAGGCAGCAATTTTAAATTGTTTCAGCACATTTTCTTCTGAGTTTAAATCTGAAACTAAAGATGTTGATTTATAAATCTTTTTATCAGAAGCTTTTAAAAGAGCATAACCAGCTGCTGTTTCTGTAAGAACAAATGACATTTTTTAATAGTTATTTTATCTTTTAATTTGAGTCTATGGTTAAATATCAAAAATATCAGATACGAATTTAATATATAAGATATTAATTTAAATTAATCGATATAGATATTACAAAAAATTTTTTTAAGCCATGTAATTACTATTCTTTGATGGATTAGTAGATATGTGTAAGTGTAGATAGATAGCTTCAAGAGACTGCTATCAACAACCATTCACCCAATCAATCGATATCTTAAGAGAGGAGAGCACACTTAGAACATGAAGGGATGTAACAGTAAACAAACCTTTAGTTTACAGACAAGTGTGTATAGTAAACAGGATGTGAACTGCATCTATTGCAAGATGAGTGTGTGGGAAGATTGATGTTCCAGCAGCTTCAGCCAGGGAAGTAAGAGGGAACCCACCGCTTCAGTCTCAATTGTTAGTAGTAAGTTAACACTCAGTAAGAGAGATAGCGAGCTCGTCTTTGTTTTTCTCTGTTTAAAATTTTTACCTAAAAATTTTTTTTCTTTTTTTTTAAAAATTTGAAATTTTTTATTTTTTAATTTTTTTAATTTTTTTTAATTTTTTTAATTTTTTTTTTTTAAATTTTTTAAATTTCTTTTTTTTCACTTATGTCATGCGTTACGTAATCTTTATTTATTTACCATAGTAAGATTTATAGAATCTTTTTTTAGGTGAGAAGACAGGTTTTCTCATTTGCGGGTAACTCATTTTGAGGTTTTTGGATGCTTACGTAATGGAAATTATGTAAAGGTCACGTGAGTGGATGTGAATTTGATTTGTATATTTGTGGTTTCGATTTTTGTTTACGTTTACATTCAGCTTACATTCAGTTTACATTCAGTTTACAAGTTTCGTTTAATTAATTGTATGCCAAAGAAGTGTATTATGTACGGGGGTCGTTATATATGTGTGCAAGTAAAGATATGTATGCATATACAATGTAATGAAGGACGAATTGAAGCTGCGGATATACAGTATTATAGTACATGGAATATATATATATATATATATATATATATCATTTAGTGATATTTTAATGGTGTAATTTCAAATTTGTTATATGATTTAAAACGATCGTTTCCACGAATCAGATTCTTGCTGAACTTATCGTTCAAGTTTAATTTATTGGAATTCATATCTTCTTCTGATATATTGAAATTCTTGTCACGTAATGTCTTGTATAAAGATCTTGTCAAATCTGATAAGATATCGTTTTTCGATAAACCTAATTTTTTCAAGTTATTTAAACCCCAGAAACCTATATTTGTTAACTCTTGAATATCTTTTATATGATTGTTATTGTTTATATTTGGAGTTTTAAAAGTTTTCAATTTAATAATTGTTTTATGTATTATTGTTCTTAATACTATAATTTTAACATCATGGGGTAAATATAAGTTAACTTTATTGTATCTTAATAAGAATGGATTTGAATTATGAGAATAAAATTTTTTTATTTCAAAAAGTGGATCTTTTAAAATTGAATTATAATTAATTATTTTATTATTACAGTTATTGTTAATTTTACTAGTTGAATTTTCATAAACTTCAATTGAATAATTTAAAGGGAAATTTTTAGTTAAATATTTAATATATGAACTTGTCCAATAATTCCAAAAATTTTTTTCATTTTTATCAAAATTTTTAATTGCATTATTAAACATAATTTGAATTTTATTAAAATCCATTTTATTTAAATCAATCATTTCATTTAAATATGTAATATATGCATTTTTGGCTGTCTTTATAGGAGCATTTGAAATCATACTCCATGATATATTCATTCCATTTGATCTTTTAATTGTAGCTTTAATTAATTCATTGAATTCAATAGAACTAAAATGAATTAAATTATCCTTTGCGAATTTTAATGTTTCTTTAGCTTTATCAAATTCATTTTTACTCAATGATAATGCAAATATAGCACCAATTTGACCTGGTGAAAATCTTGTTGGTAAACCAAGAGTTTCATCATCATATTGTGAAATTAAAATATCTGATAATTCAAAATTTTTAGTTCTTGAACTATGATAAATTAAATTTGTCATTAATTCAGGTGATATCTTACATGAATCAATAGGTAAATCTTCAATTAATTTATCTATTAATGATCTATATCTTTTATTTTTAGAAAAACAGCTAATCACTTTACCTAAAATTGTATAATAATAATAATTATTCATAGGATTATTGTTATAAGATGAAATATTAGAATTATAATATTTATCATGAAATGGCATAATTTTTTTCCAAATTGAATATATTGATGCTTCATCATTTATCTTTATCTTTATTTCTATTAATTTATAAACAAAATTTAAATAATAATCAACTGATTTTTTATATATTAAATATTGAATTTTATTCTCTTTATCAACAATATTATTTAAACTACTTAAATGATATCCAATTTCATCAATTAAAAAAATATTTAATTTTTCAATTTCAGCTTCATTATCCTTTGAATTTGTGTTTCCTTTTCTATTTGAATTTAATAAGGAAATTTTTTCCAAAATTTTTAGTATCATATTTTCAGGTAATATAAATATAGGTTTATTTAATTTTGTATTTAAAATATTGTAATTGTTAATCAATTCAAATATTATTCTCAAATCTTTTAAATCTGTTTGTGGTCTTTTAACAACATGACAATCTATAAGTTTAATTAAATTTTCTTCATTGATTAATATTGAATCTCTATCTTTTTTCTGTAAATGAATTTTATCACTGAATGTATTGTTTAAATACGTTTGAAATATTTTATTTGCAATTGAGTATATTTTATGGTGAATTGAAATATTAAATAAAATTAAATCAATTTGACATGAATTATTCATAAAATTATCACTATATATTATATCTAATAAATATTTATTATCTCTAAATATGAAGTCAATTTTCAATTTCTTCAATAGTTTAAAGACTTCCTGTTTGAATTCATCATTATTCTTATTAATATTATTTGAATTTAAATTAAATATCGAAAGAACAATTGATTTTAATTTTCTATAATCTCTATTTAAATTCAAATCAGTGGTCAAAATATCAATTAATTTTGTATATTTATCCTTATCGTTATTATTTATTAATTGGTTTAGTATTTCAAAATTATTGGGCAAACTGAAAAACTCATCTTGTAATGATCCTATATTATTATTATTATTATTAATATTACTATCCCTTGATAATAAATTATTGTAAAAATTTTCTAATTTTATTTGAGTTATCTCGCTTGTTTTTCTATTTGTATTTAAATCTGTGTATGGACCTGTTCGTATTTGTAAATTGTTATTATATTTTGATCCTGGTACGCTAACTGAGTAATTTCTCCTTATACCATATAGGAAATATCTTTTAAGACACAGGTTGTGTCGTATATTTATTATCATATTGTTATTGAATGTTGTTATATGTGGTGTATATTATATCATTTGAATTCTTAAATATCTTTTTCAAAGCTTATAAAGGAAAGAAAGTTATCGTGTAAAATATGTCAAGTTTGTGGAGATGAAATAATTTAATTTTATGTGAAGAATGACAAACAGGAGAGAATTTCAAAAGTGCCTAATGTATATATATGTACAGTTGGAGGTATTGACACGAAGGAAATTAGCGCTTATCTATGATCTTGAACACTAATAATAAGACTACAACTAATCTTCCACACCTGGTGGCCTCCAGGTTTCCACCAATAAACGACTCTTTTATTCCAAAATGTTGCTTGAATTAATTCAATGATTGTTTCGCTTTCGTTTTTTCCCATTTCGGATTTTGAGAAGTTTTCAGAGCTGGAAAGATTTCGTCTCAGTCTTGTCTCGTGGCCGTGGAATCCACGCTGCGTGTGCGGAATCTTCGGCGGGTCCTTGGAAGCTGAAACCTGGGTGAAACAGCGCTGCGGCAGCGGTGAAACAGAGAAATTAGCGCGGTGGAAATTCAGGACCGAGCGCGGTGAAAGAATCTACGGAGCCCTTCTAACTCTGATTGAGTCTAAGACGTTTCTGAAGACGAGATGAGTTTATTGGAATTTATGGAATTTATGGAATTTGGAGTTTCTGGAGTTTATTGGAGTTTCTGAAGTTTCTGGTTTTACAGGAAAGGTGTCGTTGGTTCACAGGAACTGAATCCTGAGTCAAGACAAAACTTGTATTCTTTTGAAATCTCTTGTTGGTATATAAGTGTATTCATTCCAGCATAAACTCCATTTTGGCGTCTTTTCTAATTTCTGGGGTAATCGTTGTCTTGACACTTGAATTAACTAAGAATAAACAATTGAAATGTTTAAATTATCACACGGTCTTGCTGCAGCTTCAGTTGGTTCTGTCGGATTTGCTTCTTATTTCTTTGGCCTTGGTGGTGGTAGCAGTAATAGCGCCCCAGCTCCAGCTCCACCATCACCATCAGGATTCCCGATGGTGCCTCCACCAGGTAACGGGAAAGTACCATCTACAGTTAAAAACGGTGGAAATTCACGTAATGTCCCAATTGGATCTGATATTAATCCAGCTGAATTTTTCAAATACGGTTTTCCTGGTCCTGTTCATGATATGGAAAACAGACAAGAATTTGTATCCGTTTACGATAGATCAAAGAGAAACCCATATTACGTTATTGAACATATAACACCTTTATCAATTTCAAAAGGTGATCACACAGGTGATCGTAAAAACAGTGCTTTCAAAGAAGATGAAAGAATTCCACAAAAATTTAGAGCTTTACTAAGAGATTATTTTAGATCAGGTTACGATAGAGGTCATCAAGCCCCAGCTGCAAATGCTAAATTTTCACAACAAGCAATGGATGAAACTTTTTATTTGACTAATATGTCTCCTCAAGTTGGTGCTGGTTTCAACAGAGACTATTGGGCTCATTTTGAAGATTTCTCAAGACGTTTAACCAAGAATTATGGTTCCGTGAGAATTGTTACTGGTCCTTTATATTTACCTAAAAAGGATCCTGTTGATGGTAAATTTAAAGTCACATATGAAGTCATTGGTAATCCTCCAAATATTGCTGTTCCAACTCATTTTTTTAAATTAATAGTTGCTGAAAGATCAATTAAAAGATCAAATGATTCTCAAGATATTGCAGTTGCAGCATTTGTGATGCCAAATGAAATTATTCCAAATGAAATACCCTTAACTGCATTTGAAGTCCCTGTTGAAGCATTAGAAAGATCATCAGGTTTAGAATTTTTAAATCTTGTTGCTGAGAATAATAAAAAACAGTTATGTAAAGAAGTTAAATGTGAAATCATAGTTAGAGAATTTAGTAATTCAAAAACTTTAGCATTACCAGCTCCAAAGAAATAATTTTAATAGTTTTAATTATTTGAAAAAATTTAAAAAATATATTATATGGCTCCCTTTTATTTCTTAATCTAACAAAAACTTCTTGCTTGATAAAAAATGTACATAAAAAAAATAATTTATTTTGAGAAATTACGAGAAGGATCATAAATTGGAATAAGAAAAATTTAAAATTTATAAAATATGCAGTTTTAAAAGAATTATATATATATTTATTTATAGAGAATGCATGATTTTCAATATATTCTATAAAAAAGAAAAAAAAACAAATACTGAAATAAAGTGTAGTAATTATATAGTCAAAAATGAAATGAAAATTAAAGAAATGAATTATGAATAAACGGTGGACATGAATGTAGTCATTACAAAGAATTGAAAGAAGGAGAAGATGAATGAAGTGAATTACATAGTGTATATTAGTATAAAGGAAAAATCACTCACCAGTTGCAAACTTTTCTTCGTACATTAAAGTCAATCTTGAAACGTTTCTGCCTCTAATACTTTTCTTCGTTAACTCTTTATAATCGAGTCTTGCCTTTGTCTGTTGTTGAACCATCATATCCTTTTCAGTATACTTGATGAATTTTGAAGTGATTTGTTCAGATGGTCTAACCAATGTATTTCTTGAACTCATATGACGTAAAGATCTATCTGGTGAATTTATAGTCATTGTCATTTCGAAAGGTGATAATGATGTTGTAGGTGAAGTTGGACTTCCCGGAATGCTCTTTGAAGCACATGGGATAGTTGATGGTGGAGACATTGTAGATTGAATGGAAGGCAAAACCTGAGAATGTGGTAATGACGCTTGTGATGTAGACTCAGTCTTTGTAGGAGGTAAAATTGGAGTGGACATAGATGATGAGCTGGAAACATCAATTGGCAGAGCAGTGATTTGATCGTTATTAGTAGCAGTATTATTATTATTCTCATTATTAAGTGAGATATTAATACTTTTTGAGAATTTTTGAGTCAAGTTACTAATTTTGTTTAATATTTTAGTTGTGTTGATTTTATCATTACCGGATATTGAATTTGGTGAAGATGATTCAGAGGTCATTGGCGAAGGAGGTAGAGGATACTCACTTGTTGTTGATGCTGTTGAGATAGATTCTGATTCTGTATTGTTTTGATTTGTTTGAGTTGTAATAGATGATGCGCTATTGTTATTATTAAGGTATGTTTTTCTTGGTGGTATATACGGTGGTTGTTGTGATTGCGATGGTTGTGATTGTGTTTGCGATGGTTGTGATTGCGGTTGTTGTCTTCTTGGTAATGGAGGAGCAGGACCTTTTTTAACTTTTGAAATTAATTTAATATTTTCAAAAATAGGAGATTTAAAAGATGGATTTTTTTTCAAAGATTGGAAATCATTTAAATCATTTAAATTTATTAATCTTGAAAAATCATTTAATTTAATTTTATTAAAAATCAATAATTTATCCCAATTTGATAAAATATTATTTAAAAATTTAAATAAATTATCAAAACCAATATCTAAATTTGAAATTTCATCTTCATTATATAATATTTTAGTAAATGATAAAACTAATCTTAATTGTTGTCTTTCATTTATTTTTTCTAAATTTTTTGAATTTGGTTCTAATATTTGATATTCTTTATTTAATTTTAATTTTAATTGATAAAATAATCTTAATATTTTAATTATTAGATAACCATTATCATAATATTCATATTTTGTTGATATTGATTTTAATAAATCGTCATTTGATGCCTTTGGTGATACATAAGGTGAAGGTGATTTCGAAGAAGAAGCAGAAGAGGAAGAAGCAGAAGGAGTAATTGGTTTATAATTCTGTTGTTGATAATTTTGAGTAGTGCTAACATCATATTTATGTTGATAATTTATGAAATCATTTAAAATTTTGTTTAAAGTTGAAATATCATCTAAATCTAAATTTTTATTACTCAGTACATTTATTGGGAAAATTGGTTGATTGAAATCACTTAAAGCTGTAATGAATCTTGATAATATGATATAATGTTCTAAGAATGAGTAATCTTGTAAATATAACAATTGATTTCTAGTTAAACATTCAGATAAGATATCAACAGTTATTTGAGTTTCATTATTTAAGTTACCTTTTAAGATAGTGGTCCAATCTTTTAATCTAAATTCAGTTTCTAATTCAGGAGTAGTTAAGAATGCAATTAAGTTATTATAAATATTAATGAAATGCTTTAAAGAGTAAATATTTGATAGAATTAACGGAGAGCCAAATATTCTTTGTGGAATAAAAATTTTATCATTTATTATAATTTTTAAATTATCGAATAAAAATTTATCATAAATATAATTTGTTAATGAAATTGGTATATTTGTAATATTAAAAAATTGAGCTAATTTAGTTAAATTTTCACAATGTATTATTTCTCTTTTTTTATTTGAAATATTCCAAAATGTTTTATAAATTTCCATTATTGATTTAATTAACCAATTCCCATGAACTACATATAATTTAGTTAATAAATTTTTTTTCTCTTGTGGTATTATCTTTAATAATTTAAGTAATCTTCTTGGTAAATTTATAATTTGACTATTTGGTGGTTTCATAAAGCTTGAAGATGCGGTGGCAGCAGCGGTGGATGGCAATGAAGATATTGGAGTGGATGAAAGTTGATCATGTGTGGAAGAATTTGAATCGTTTATTTCGTTATTTGAAGATGAATTTTGAATGGAGGGAGTATTTAAATCTTCATCTGCGTTTAGTCCACCTGCAAATAAGATCATTGAATATTCTTCATTTGACGGTAATAACGATATTAATTCATTTATATAATTGTCAACATTAGATTCATCAACATTTTTATTTATGATTTTACCTTGATTTGTATTTGTAGTTGTTGTTGTTGTTGGTGATAAAGGTGACGTTGAATTGATAGTATCATTTTCAGATTCTGGTTCAGGAGATAAATTTAAAGATGAATTACTTGAATTATTGTATAATGATGAAGTTGAACTAACATTGTTCGATGGTGATGATGTACTATTTATGAATGAGGAGAATACGCTTTGTGGTAGTAGTGATGTGTCAAATATATATACAGGAGAATTAGTTATTGGGTCATGAATTCCTGTTCTGTAAAGTACACGATTAGGTAGCATGATAAGAATGAGGAGAAAGAAATTTTGATATGTAAATGCAAAGAAAAAAGAGTGAGTGAATGAAATGTGGAGTAAGTAAATTAGATATATATATGCAAGAGGGAATCAAATGAATGAGTGAATGGAGTGAATGAATGAAATGAGAATGAAAGTGGTATGGGTAAAGATGGAGAGAAAAGGAACAATGAATGAAATATAATATGAAGTTTATTTAAATATCCCAATGAAATAGTGGTATTTTGTTTTATATATATCAGAATTTCAAGGATGGATTTAAATGAAGGAGTATCAAATTAAATTGATTTATCAGATCTTGGTATTTGTTCCTTGTGTGCAATTGACAGTGTTGGAAACTGACCAACCAGAAGCTGAATCTGTAGGCAAGATCCAAACAGAAGCAGTACTTGAACCCTATATGTATGTATTCTTTATTGTCTTGTCCTTGTTTAGTCTTGTTTAGTCTTGTATTGATAGAGCTTCTCTCCACGAGGAACACAAAAACCAGAGACACAGAGAGAGAAACACACGCTGCCACGAGTTCTGTCTCAGTGTAAACAAACGCTCGAAATGTAAACAAACCACGCTGAACAGGGAATGCCGGCTGTTGATCTGAAAGTCTGCCAGGCAAGACAGCCAGGCAAGACAGCCACCCAAAAACAAATAACGTGTCATTTAACGGGCCGCGATCTGGATCTCAGCCTGCGCTAAAATTTGAATCTGGCAAGTCTCTTTAAAATCTGCGTGGATCTCGTGAGAATCGAGATAGCCAACAGCGGTGTAGAGTTGGCTCTCGGCTGTGGCAGGCAGCTGATTCGCTCTTCTATTCGAGTTGTCCTGTCCCCTCTTCTCTGATATAATATACATCATATCTCTATACTTGTGTCATATGGTCTAAATATAGGATGCATTTGTCTATATACATGTTAAGAAGCCAATACTCTTGCACCTCATACGGTCGTACCAGACCCAGAGTCCCGCTGAGAGTACAGTACTGTGTGTAAGCATCTCCATCTTCTATCTTCTAGCCTCGGGGAGGTCTTTCCCAATTCGGCAGAGAGAAAGACAGAGAAAGACAGAGACAGACAGAGACAGACGCCGAAGAGGAAATAACGGCCAGACAGAAACAAAAGAATGAAAAGGCCGTGCTTGAGCGGTGTAGAGATTTCCTTTCAGGCATTTCCTTTCAGTCATTTCCATCTCTAATCTTTCTTCTTCTGGAATCTTTAATTCATTCAAAATCATCTATATTGGTTGGTAAAGTCTATATGCCTAATTGAGTATTCTCGAATGTAAGCTGTGGATATACCAGCTGTTTTGACTTTTAATTATTGTCTCTACTGTTTAATCGGCGCAGCAAATTTTAAAAATTAAATCATATTAGAAAACAATATATTCAATCACCGAAATTTAACATTTATAAAGCGAGAGAGTAAAAAGTACTATTTAGTATTATTAATTTTAGGTTTATCAAAACATTTATATAAATAATGGTGGGAAATATACTTTAAATTTATAAATTTTAAGCAATAATAAGTGAAAAAGACAACATGAAGATTAATTTAAATCTAAATTTAAATTTAAATTAAAATGAACTACATGAGTGTAATAATTAATTAATATACAAAAATAATAATAGTAAAATTTTTTATTATAAAAACGAGTTAATTAATGTTGAATGACATAATACTAATAATAATAATAATAATAATAATAATAATAATAATAATAATAATAATAATAATAATAATAATAATAATAATAATAATAATAATAATAATAATA